>PVIW01010022.1:0-47245 GCA_004026585.1 Noctilio leporinus
CTCATACACTGTTGGTGGGAATGCAGGCTGGTGCAGCCACTGTGGAAAACAGTATGGGGTTTCCTTAAAAAACTAAAAATGGAACTGCCTTTTGATCCAGCAATTCCACTACTTGGACTATACCCAAAGAATCCTGAAACACCAATTCATAAAAACCTATGCACACCTATGTTCATAGCGGCACTATTTACAATAGCCAAGTGGTGGAAACAGCCTAAGTGCCCAATCACGTGGATGATTGGATCAAAAACTTTGGTACATTTACACAATGGAATTCTATACAGCAGAAAGAAAGAAGGAACTTGTCCCCTTTGCAACAACATGCATGGAACTGGAGAGTATTATGCTTAGTGAAGTAAGCCAGTCAGTGAAGGAGAAATATCATATGATCTCACCCATTACGGGACAATAATGAACAAAACTAACAACAAGCAAAACAGAACCAAGTATATGAATACAAGGAATAGGCCTTCAGTGGTCAGGGGGAAAGGAGTTGGGGGGAGGGGGGAGGCAGAGGGAAGAAAGGGGAGCAGCTTAGACAAGAACCTAGTATAAAGGACCCATGGACATGCACAACAGGTGGGATTGACTTTGGGGGGAATGGGTGGGTGGGGAGGGGGACAGAGGGGAGCAAAAAGGGGATGGATGTAATACAACAACAATAAAATTAAAAAAAAAAATACTTAGAGACTCAAACTACAATTCGAAGAATCAACACGTCCAGGAGCTTGTTCTTTGAAAAAATAAACAAAATTGAGAAGCCTTTTACCAGACTCAGCAAGTAAAAGAGAGTACCCAAATAAACAGAATCAGATGCAACAGAGGAGAAATCACAACTGATCCTTCAGAAATACAAAGGAATATAAGAAATTACTACAAACAACAATGTGACAAGAAATATGACAACTTGGGTGAAATAAACACATTTCTGGAAATGTATAATCTACCAAACTGGAATCCAGAACAGGCAAAAATCCTGAATAGGCCAATAACAGCTAGTGAAATTAAAGAATTAACTGAAAATCTCCCAAAGCACAAGAGCCCCAGACCAGATGGCTACACAGGTGAATTCTATAAAACATTTAGAGAAGAACTAACTCCTATCCTTCTCAACCCATTCCAGAAAAACCCAGAAGAGGGAAGATGCCCAAATTCTTTCTTGAGGCTAGTATTATTCTAATCCCAAAACCAGGTTAAGATACAACTAAGAAAGAAAACTATAGGCCAATATCTCTGATGAACATAGATGCTAAGATTCTCAACAAATTATTGGCCAAATAGATCCAGCAATACATTAAAAAGATCATACACCATGATCAAGTGGATTTAATCCCAGGGATGCCAAGATGGTACATTTGCAAATCAATAAATGTACTACAGCACACGAACAAAATGAAAAACAAAAATCATATGATCATATCAATACATACTAAAAAAGCATTTGATTAAGTACAGCAACCATTTATGATAAAAACACCCAGCAAAATGGGAATAGAGGGAGCATACTCAACATTTTGGATATCAAACCCTTATCTGAGGTATGATTGGCAAATATGTTTTTCCGTACACTTGGTTCCCTTTGAACAGAAACATTTCAGTTTGATATAGTCCCATTTATTTATTTGTTCTTTCATTTCCTTTGCCCTTGGTGAAGTATCCGTAAATATATTTCTGCATTGGATATCTAAAATTTTACTGCCTATATTTTCCCCCAGGATCTATATGGTGGCACAGCTTATGTTTAAGTCCTTATTCCATCTTAAGTTTATTCTGGTGTATGGTGTAAGTTGGTGGTCTAGTTTTATCTTTTTGCATGTTGCTGTCCAGTTCTCTCAACACCACTTGCTGAAGTGACTGTTTCTACTCCATTTTATGTTCCTTCCCTCTTTTTTGAAAATTAATTGCCCATAGAGTCCTGGGTTTATTTCTGAACTCTCTATTCTGTTCCATTGATCTATATGTCTATTCTTATGCCACTACCAGACTGTTTTGATGACAGCAGTCTTGTAATGTAGTTTGATTTCTGATATCCTGATTCCTCCTACCTTATTCTTCTTTCTCAAGAGGGTTGTGGTTATTCCTGGGCATTTTTGCTCCATATAAATTTTTGAAGTATCTTTTCTGTGTCTGTGAAGTCTGTCATTTTAATTAGGATTGCATTGAATGTATGGATTGCTTTAAGTAGTATGGACATTCTAACGAAGTTAATTCTTCCCATCCATGAACATGGTATATGCTTCCATTTATTTGCATCTTCCTTCGTTTCTTTCTTCAATGTGCTGTAGTTTTCTGAGTACAGGTCTTTTACCTCCTTAGTTAAGTTGGTTCCTAGGTACTTTACTTTTCTTGTTGCTATGGTAAATGGGATTTGTTTTCTAGCTTCTTTTTCTGTTGTTTCATTATTGGTATAGAAAAATGCTTTTGTTTTCTGGATATTGACTTTATACCCAGCTATTTTGCTAAATTTGCTTATTAGGTCGAGTAAGTTTTTGGTGGAGCCCATCGGGTTTTTTATGTACACTATCATATCATCTGCAAATAATGACAGTTTGACTTTCTCCTTTTCAATTTGGATACCTTTGATTCCTTTTTCTTCTTTGATGGCTATAGCTAGAACTTCCAAGACAATGTTGAACAGAAGTGGAGAAAGTGGACAGCCTTGTCTCCTTCATGATCTTAGGGGGAAAGCTTTCAGTTTTTGTCCATTAAGTATGATGTTGGCTTCAGGTTTCTCATAGATGGCCTTTATGATGTTGAGGTATGCTCCCTCTATTCCCATTTTGCTGAGGGTTTTTATCATAAATGTTGCTGTACTTTATCAAATGCTTTTTCAGCATCTATGGATATGATCATATGGTTTTATCTTTCAATTTGTTGATGTGGTGTATTACATTGATTGATTTACGAATGTTGTACCATCCTTGCATGCCTGGGATGAAGCCCACTTGATCATGGTGTATGATCTTTGTAATATATTGCTGAATCCGACTGGCCAATATTTTGTTGAGCATTTTAGCGTCTATGTTCATCAGAAATATTGGCCTGTAGCTTTCTTTCCTAGTTGGATCTTGCCCTGGTTTTGGGATTAGAATAATATTGGCCTCATAGAGTTTGGGAGTCTTCACTCTTCCTGAATTTTTTGGTACAGTTTGAGGAGGATAGGAGTTAGTTCTTCTTTAAAGGTTTTGTAGAATTCACCTGTGTAGCCATCTGGTCCAGGGCTTTTGTGCTTTGGGAGATTTAGGATTACTTTAATTTCACTAGTTGTTATTGGCCTATTCAGGCTTTCTGCTTCTTCTGGGTTCAGTTTTGGTAGATTATACCTTTCCAGAAATGTGTCCATTTCATCCAGGTTGTCATATTTTTTGTTATATAGTTGTTTGCAGTAATTTCTTACAATCTTTTGTATTTCTGAGGTATCAGTTGTGATTTCTCCTCTGTCAGTTCTGATTCTGTTTATTTGGGTCCTCTCTCTCTTTTTCTTGATGATTCTGGATAAGGGCTTGTCAATTTTGTTTATTTTTTCAAAGAATCAGCTCCTGGTCCTGTTGATCCTTTGAATTGTAGTTTGAGTTTCTGCGTTATTTAGTTCTTCTCTGATCTTGATGATTTCTTTCCTTCTACTTGCTCTGGGCTTTGTTTGTTGTTGCTCCTCTAGTTCTTGCAGCTTTGTGGTTAGGTTGTTTTTATGAACCTCTTGTAACCTTTTTAGGAAGGCCTGTATTGCTATAAATTTCCCGCTGAGAATTGCCTTTGCTGTATCCCATAGATTTTGGCTTGTTGTGTGTTTATTGTCATTTGTTTCCAGGAACTTTTTGATTTCATCTTTGATCTCATTGTTAACCCCTTCATTGCTTAAAAGCATGTTATTCAGTCTCCATGAGTTAGAGAATTTTGGGGTTTTTCCCTTGAATTTGGTTTCTAGTTTCAAGCTATTGTGATGTGAGAAGATACTTTGTATGATTTCAATTCTCCTGTATTTGTGGAGGCTTGTCCTGTGACATACCATGTGGTCTATCTTGGAGAATGATCCATGTGCATTTGAAAAGAATGTGTATTTTGCTTCTTTGGGGTAAAAGACTTTGTACACATCACTTACGTTCATTTCTTCCAGAGTGTTGTTCAATGCCACAACATCTCTGGGGATTTTTTGTTTGGAAGATCTGTCCATTGTAGATAGTGGGGTATTAAAATCCCCTACTATTAGTGTGTTGCTGTCTATGTCTTTCTTAAAGTCTTCCAAGATTTTCCTTATATATTTTGGAGCTCCTATGTTGGGTGTGTATATGTTTATCAGAGTTATTTCCTCTTTATGGATTGTTCCCTTAAGTATTATGAAATGTCCATCTTTGTCCCTTTTTATTGCCTTCATTGTAAAATCTATTTTGTCTGAAATAAGTATTGCTACTCCCACCTTTTCTTCATGTCCATTTGCTTGATATATGTTTTTCCCTTCATTTTCAATCTGTGTTGATCTTTTGTTCTGAGGTGGTTCTCTTGAAGACAGCATATATGTGGGTCATGTTGTCTTATCTATTTGGCTACCCTAGCTCTTTTGATTGGTGCATTTAATCCATTTACATTTAAGGTTATTATTGATTGATACTTTTTCATTGCCATTTTCTCCCTTTGTGTCTGTATTCCTCTTTGGCTTTCTCTGTTTTTTTTCATTTTATTTATTTACTTATTTTTAAAGCAGACACTTTAGCATTTCTTGCAATACTGGTTTGGTAGGGATGTATTCTTTTAGTTTTTGTTTTTTTTTTTGTCTGGGATGCTCCTTATTTCTCCTTCTATCTTGAATGAGAGCCTTGCTGGGTAGAGTATTCTTGGTTGCAGGTCTTTGTTTACCATTACTTGAAGTACTTTTTGCCATTCCCTTCTGGCTTGAATTGTTTATGTTGAATAATCATTTGATAGCCTTATTGGAGCCCCTTTGTATGTTATTTGTGATTTCTCTCTTGATGCTTTTAGGATTCTCTCTTTGTCTTTGAAATTAACCATTTTTATAATAATGTGGCTTGGTGTTGGTCTGTTTGGGTTGATCCTCATTGGGACCCTCTGTGCTTCCTGAACTGGATTCATGTTTTCACTCATCATGTTAGGGAAATTTTCTATCATGACTTTTTGGAACAGGTTTTCCATTCCTTGTTTCTCTTCTCCTTCTGGTATCCCTATGATATGGATGTTGTTACGTTTCATGTTGTCCTGCAGCTCTTAACCCCTTTTCAGTCTTATTCAGCCTTTTTTTATACTCTTATACTGTTTTGGAGTATTTGTCTACATTATCCTCCAACTCATTGATCTGGTCCTCTGCATTCTCTAGCCTACTGTTGATTCCTTCTACTGTATTCTTCAATTCAGAAATTGTATTATTCATTTCCTTCTGGCACTTATTGATAGTCTCTATGTCTTTTTTTATGCTGTTGTAGCTCTCATTAAGTTCCTTGTAATTTCCCTGGAGTTCTTTGTAGTTCTCCTGGAGCTGTTTATAGTTTTCTTTGATGTAACTGAGTTCACTGAGCTTCTCTATCATCATTCTTTTGAATTCCTTATCTGATATTTCACGTGCCTCTGTTTCATTTTGTGGTCTTTCTGGGGATTCTTCCTTTCCTTTTGGTGATGGAATGATTCTTTTTTTCCCCATTTTGGGTGCCTGTTCTTGCTTGCTTTTTTTTTTGTTGTTGTTGTTGTTTTTTCCTTGGGTTAACCTGCTTTGCTTTCTTGCCTTAGTTGAGCACACTTCTGTGATAGGAGATTTGTGGAGTTCAATGTTGCCGTCTCCCAGATTTTCTCCACTTGCTGTTCTTGGTGTGTCTGGTTGTATTCTGGACCTGTGGGCTTTTAGCAGAATAAAGAAAAAATGATAATAATAATAATAAGAAAGGGTTTAGATGGCTGTTCACCCTTAATAACCCCTGATTGGTCCAGATGGAACCAAGACCTGAGGGCTTTTAGCAGAAAAAAAAAAAGGAGAAAGTCACAAGACGAAGAGAAATCATTATTAATAAAGAAAGGGTTTAGGTGTCTGTTCACCCTTTATGATCTCTGATTGGTCCAGGTGGAGCCAGAACCTGTGGGCTTTAACAGGAAGAAAAGAAAAAAAAAGAAAGAACGAAAAAAGAAAGGAGAAAAAGGAGGAATAAAAAAGAAAAAGGAAGGAAGAAAAGAATAAAGAAAGGGTTTAGGTGGCTGGGGAAGGGAGGAATACTTAGATTGAGGACTGGGAATTCGTTGTAGCCAGAGAGTGAATAGACTTTAATTCAAGAGTAGGGGGAGGGTCTTGGGTTTTTAGGTGGATTGAGATAGGGGGGCATTAATAATATGTGAGAAGTAACTTTTGAAAATGATATGTTGGGGATTAATAGTTCATGTAGATCTGGGTATAACTCAGGTGCTTGAGATTAGCAGCAATCTATTTCCTGAGGTTGCCTCTTTTTCTTGGTCAGGTCTCTGCAGTCTATAGTCTAGCTGGTCTTGGCATGGCAGGGCCTCTGATTGTCACAGTCAGGGCTGATTCTGAGTGTCAGCCCCCAGGAAGGCTGGGCCTTCAGTAGCCTAGCTGGATTTTAGGGCTGCCGGTGTTCTGGAGCCTGAAGGGTGTCCCCTCCCACTCCTGGCAGAGGTTCCTGCCTGTGATGAGCACCTGGCACCCCTGCAGGGCAGCCTGCAACCTTTCTGGTTCCTGTGATGACTGGCTCTGCCCCCGCAGCTCCCTGTGGAGGCAGCCCCGGTCCGCCAACACTGCCCAGCTCCCCAAGGCGAGAGCCAAACCTCCAAGCCGACCAGCTCTCCTAGGAGTCCTTTACACAGCCTCTGTGATCTGCGGCCTTTGTCTCAGGCAATGGGCAGGTCAGTTGCCTCCGCTACTAGCTCCCTGCTTGCAGTTTGGAGTTTCTGCGGGAGCCTGGGGGCCTGTGTCGGTGCCCAGGACAGGGCCTCCCCCTTCACAGGGGCTTTAAACTGCTGTTTCCCCGGTGTCCCAGCAGCACTGATTTTGCCTTTCTCGCCGCCCTGGCCTGTGCACTTACCCGCTCCCCCACTCGTGCTCCCTGCAGGACTCTTCTCCGCCTCTAGCCCTGTGAGGAGCTTCCTCTCCCTGTTGACGGAGCGAGTCTCTCACACAGTCCATCCCCTGCAGGAGTTCAGTTCCTTTTTCCCTAAAGGGTTTGCCCTCACTGCCCACACTTCACTGTTCAGATTTCTAGTCACCAGGGAGCCTGGAGCTGGCTTCAGTTAAACACGCGCCTCTGGGTAGAGCCGCCCCTGCCCAGAGCGGACCTCAGCCTGCTGGCCGGTAAGTCCAGAGCCCCCTCACCTGCTCTCCTGCAGGTCTCCGCTGCCTCTGGGCTGTGCTCCTCTGAGTCCAAATGCTGACCGCTCCAATGCTTAGGGACTTGAAGATGTCTCGAGCTTCCTATCTCGTCCTCTAGCTGCTCTGGTACTTGAGAACACCATCAGCACTGCTCTCTACTCTGTCGCCATCTTTCTCCTCCTGTACTGGCTTTTTAAAAGCACTGTAAGGTTATTATTGATTGGTACTTATTTATTCCCATTTTCCCACTTTGTACCTGTGTTCCTCTTTGTCTCTCTCTGTTTCTTAATTTTTTTTTAAAGCAGACCCTTTAGCATTTCTTGCAATGCTGGTTTGGTAGAGATGTATTTGTTTAGTCTTCTTTTGTCTGGGAAACTCCCTATTTCTCCTTCCATTTTGAATGAGAGCCTTGCTGGGTAGACTATTCTTGGTTGCAGACCTTTGTTTCCCATTACTTGGAATTTTTTTTGCCATTTTCTTCTGGCTTGTATTTTTTGTTGAATAACTATTTGATAGCCTTATTGGAGCCCCCTTATATGTTATTTGCTCTCTTGATTTGTTATGTTTCTCTCTTGATGTTTTTAGGATTCTCTCTTTGTCTCTGAAATTTTCCATTTTAATTATAATGTGTCTTGGAGTGGGTCTGTTTGGGTTGATCTTCATTGGGACCCTCTGTGCTTCCTGAACTTGAGTAACATTTTCACTCATCATGTTAGGGAAGTTTTCTGTCATTACTTTTTTGAACAGGTTTTCCATTCCTTGTTTCTCTTCTCTTTCTGGTATCCCTATGATACGGATATTGTTGCATTTCGTGTTGTCCTGCAGCTCTCTTAAAACCTCTTCATTCTTGTTCAGCCTTTTTTCATTTTCTTATACTATCTTGGAGTATTTGTCTATGTTGTCCTCCAACTCGTTGATCTGGTCCTCTGCTTCTTGTAGCCTGCTGTTGATTCTTTCTACTGTATTCGTCAATCCAGAAGTTGTATTCTTCACTTCCTCCTGGCTCTTACTGATAGTTTCTAAGACTTTTTTTATGCTTGTGTAGCTCTCAGTAAATTCCTTGTAGCTTCCCTAGAGTTTTTTGTAGTTCCCCTGGAGTTGTTTATAGTTTTCTTTGAGATGGCTATGCTCATTGAGCTTCTCTATCATCATTATTTTGAATTCCATATCTGATAGTTTGTTTGCCTCTGTTTCATTTAGTGATCTTTCTGGGATTCTTCCTTTCCTTTTGGTGATTCTTTTATTCCCCATTTTGGGTTTCTGTTGTTGCTTGTTTTTTTCTTGGAATAATCTGCTTTGATTTCTTGCCTTCATGGAGCACCCTTTTGTGTTAAGAGATTTATGGAATTCAGTGTTACAGTCTCCTGGATTTTCTACACTTGTTGCTATTGGGGTGGCCTTTATGGCATTAACTTGGGCTGTCTGTTTGCCTTTTGCATTGATTGTATCTGTTGATCCTTTCCTTCTAGTTGGCTGATTGAGAGACTCTCCTTCTATCCTTTCTCATACACTGTTTTTGAGCTGCTCCTAAAACAGGACCACCAGTCCAGGCAAAATAACCACACCTTCAGAGATATCTTTCTCCTTAATCCCCCTTTTGACTGCCTATGAACCTAGCTATATAACCATACTACCTTCCAAGGTAACCCCTGCTTTTAATCACGCCCTTAGCTGCAACTGAGCCAGTCTTAATAGAGATGTAGATATGATAAGACTGCTGTATGAGGGGAAAAGATGATTAAATTGATTAAAGTATAGATAATTTTGAAGAGTGCAAAGGAGTAACAAAAATAGCAGGGATACAAGAGAGAAAGTCAACTTATCTATTCTATAGAAATGAGGAAAGGGAGAATTAGAAAGCCTCAAGTGCGAGTGAACAGTATAAGACTATGTATATAGTTGATGCATCTACCTCCCTGTTCACTCTTAATGAGCCCTGATTGGTCCAGGTGGAGTCAGAACCTGTGTGCTTTTAGCAGCTGACTAATCCCTAGTACGAGACCCACAACAACAACAATAACAAAAAAAAAAAAAAGAGGAAGAAAGAAGAAAGAAAGGAAAAAGAATGAGTTTAAGCAGCTGGGAAGGAGAGGAATACTAAGATTGAAGACTGGGAATGAGTTGGAGAAGGAGAGTGAGTAGACTTTAAAACAAGAATAGGAGGAGGGTCTTGGGTATTTAGGTGGATTGAGATAGGGGAGGAGTGAAAATGTGTGAGCTGGGATACTCTATAGTATAAACAGTGCATTTACTTGAAATGCACTAATTATGAGGCTTGGAAGTAACTTTTGAAAAGGTTATGTTAGGGATTAATAGTTCATGTAGCTCTTGGTGTGACTCAGGTGCTTGAAATTAGCAGCGATCCATTTCCTGAGTCTGCCTCTTTTTCTTGATCAAGTCTCTGCAGTCTACAGTCAAGCTGTTCTTGACTTGCTGGTCTCAGAGTGGCAGGGCCTATGGCTGTCACAGTCAGGGCTGATTCTGAGTGCCAGCCCCCAGGTAGGCTGAGCCTCCAGTAGCCTAGCTGGGTTTCTGTGCTGCTGCTGTTCTGGGGCCCTCCCTTCTCTCACTGGTTCTGTGTGAAGACCTGCAGGGTCCTTCTGTGGTGTCTATGGCTGTTCCTCCCTCTCCAGCTCCTAGAGGAGTTTTCTACCAGAGATGGCCACCTGACTTCAACTCGTGGTGGTCTGCAACTTCACTGGCTCCTGTGATAGCTGGCCCCACCCCTGCAGCTCCAGGAGGAGGTAGCCCTTGTTCACAAACAGCACCTGGCTCCCCTGGGGCCCCGCAGATGGCCTGCCAGGGAAGGTGAACCCTCCAAGCAGACCAGCTCTTTGAGGAGTTTTTCACCGCTATCTCTGAGATGTGTGCCTAGCTCCCCAGGATATCCACAGTGCAGTCTGCCTGCTAACACTCCTCCTCCCCCTCCAGCTCCTCAAGGAGGCCTTAGTTGCCTACAATGTGCGTGCCAGTTGCATCAGCTATAAAGTTACTGGCTCATGATTTCGAGATTTTGTGGGAGCCTCTGTGCTGGTGTGTGCAACATTGGTCCTCCCACTCACTGGGGCTCTGAGCTGCCCTCTACCCGAATGGCACAGAGGCACAATTTTGAGTTTTTGTGGGGGCCTGCATGCTGGTGTGGGTGCTCAGGGTTGGGCTTCCCCCCTCGCTGGGGCTCCAAGCTGCCCTCTCCTGAGTGTCGCAGTGGCACAATTTTGGGCGCTACCCCCACTGCGGCCAGTGCGCTTCCCTGCTCCCCGCCAGTCTCTCCTCTTCCTCCTCTAGTCTGGTGAGGTGCTTCCTCTCTCTCAGTCTCCAGAGTGAGGTTCTCACTCAGTCCCTCCCCTATTCAATCCTCATTACCTCTGGAGTTTGCACTCACTGTCTACACTTCACTGCTCAGATTTCTAGTCACCAGGGAGCCTGGAACTGTCTTCAGTTAGAGCCACCCCTCTGGGCAGAGCTGCCACTGCCCAGAACCGACATCTGCCCACCAGCCGGATTTGGAACTGTCTCACCTGCTCTCCTGTAGGTCTCTGCAGCCTCTGGCCTATGCACCCCTGAGTCCAGATGCTTACCGCACCAATTCATAGGGACCTGAAGATATCTCTTGCTTCTTACCCTATCCTCCAGCTGCTCTGGCACTCAAGAACACCATCAGCACTGCTCTCTACTCTGTTGCCATCTTTTGAAATAGTCATTATTTTTAAAATTGTTTTTAAAAAGTCTCCATTTGCTGCAATAATAGACTCAATTGGACTTGGAAATCTTGAGCATGCTTTGATTAACTTTTCTTTATCCATGTACATCATAATGTTTTCAATCTTAGCTTTAACAGCCTCTTTACTAGAATAAGATTGTTTACTAACTTCTATCTCACAAATGCTCCATACATAATAGTCTAAAGGATTTGCATATGGTGAACTAGATGGCCAGATTTCCTTTCACCAAAATTCAGGAACACTGACATTGAGAAATTCTTGCCCCTTTTTTGGCATTATCTGTGGTGCACCATCTTGTTGGAAGATAAAATGGTGTCCATTTGCAACTTGCTTCATCTATGGTACAAATACTTCTCTCAAAACATCAAGGGAAACATCAGCAGTCATCTTCAAGTCTTGTGGAAACAAAGACAGGGTCATGATATCTCCTTCATAGCTTACAATACCTAACACCATTACTGTAACAGGAAATTCCCTTTCCATGACAATTGGGACATCAGGATCAACATCATACACCTTTACATTGTAAACTCTAGGTAAAGGGATGCTATTGAAGTCGGCAATTTCCTTAGCAGTTGGCCCTGCATGTAGTCCAGAAATTATGGTTGCTCTAACATTGTATTCCCTCTACATGATGGTTGCTCTCAGATTTTAATACTTTATATCTGAAATAATGATGTTAAATCATAAACTTAGAAACATAGTTTTTCAAAATTAATAAGCACATGAAATAAGGAGACACAACATTTTTGCCAATTTATCACATGCACCCTCTATATAAACATGAGTCATGCAAGGCCAAGTTCACTTTCACAAGTACTAGAGGTTAGAACCTGGGCATATGTTTTTGGAAGACACAATTAAACCCAATAAATGTCTATGGACTAAGAAGAGAATAGGGAGCTTGATGTGTGCATCTATATTAGTTTTTTATAGTTACTATAACAAATTACCACAAACTTGGTAGCTTAAAACAACAGAAATGCTTCCTTCAGAGGTTCTAGGGGAGAATCCATTCCTTGCTTCTTTCAGCTTCCATTGGAGGCTGGCTTTTCTTGACTTGTGTCCACATCATTCCAATATCTGCTTCTGTGATCATATGGCTTCTTCTTCTTCTTCACTCTGCACCAAATCACCCTCTGGCTTCCTCTTATAAAGATGCATGAATGGAATTTAGTGCACACCTGGAAATTCCAGGATGATCTTGAATTTAATCACATCTGCAAAGTCCTTCTTTGTCATATAAGGTAATGCCCACAGGCTCCAAGGGTTGGAATGTGGATATCTATTGGAAAGTCATTATTCAGCCTACCATACCATGAATTGGGGGGAAATAAGAGGGCCAATTATTTCAATGGAATAAGGAGAAAATAGAATTACTTGTCTTGTCCATGTAATAGGGAAAACAAGGCACCAAGTTATATTCAAAGGGTATGATGAAAACAGGACATGATAACATCCATGGTTTAAAGAAACATAGGGGAACTGATTTCTTCCATGGAATAAGGGGAAAGTAGGGATGCTGGTCATGTCCCTAAAAAATAAAAAACTGAAAGGAAATGGATATCCAGGGAAGCAGGGGGAAATAAGAGGCCTTGTCAGTTTTATGTTTAAGAAAAAAAAAAAAAAAAGGTGTCCTGATCACATCTGTGGAATTAAAAAAAAAAAAAAATAGGGCTCTGGTTTTGTCCAGCAATAAGGATAAAATAGGGATATGCTCATGGACTAAGAGAAAAATTGGAGTCCTGGTTATTTCCATGGAATAAGTGAAAAATAGGGAGCAGTGTAACATCCATGAATCAAAGGGAAAATATAGGGGAACAGATTATTTTCATAAACTAAGGGGAAAATAAAGATTTGTGTTATGTCTAAATAATAAGTGGAAAATGGGGGGTCATGTCCATGAAATAAGATGAAAATACTATTCTTCTAGTACTCTTCATAGCATAAGGAGGAATGAGGAGCTTGGTTAAGATTATGGAATAAAGGGAAAATAACTGATCTGATTATACTTGTGGAATAAGCTTCAAGGAAAACCAGCAATTTAATGTTCATAAAATAAGAGGAACTAGGGGTCCATCATGTCCATGGAATATGGTAAAAATAAGGGGCCTGGCTATGTCCGTGAATTAAGAGAAAAATACGGACCCTGAAAAAATCCATGGGCAGAAAAAAATATTAGGCTTATTTTCATGGAATAAGGAGAAAGGAGGGTGCTGGTGTCTAGGTAGCAAGAATATAGTCAGAGACCTGGTTATGTCCACAGAATAAGGGAAAAAGCCAACTTCCCAGATCATGACCATAGATTAAAAGGAAAACAGACCAATTCATGAAAGAGGAGAAAAATGACGACCATAGTTATGCCCATACAAAAAAGTAGAATGGGGACCCTGGCTATACCCATGAGGAAAGCCCTGGTTATATACATGAAAGGGGAGGTAGGGACGCTGTGTCCATGCAAAAAAAGGAAAATATGAAGCCTAATAATGTCCATAGAATAGGGAAAACTATGAGGTCTGATTGTTTCCATGAAATAGAGGAGAAATAGAAACCCTAGATTTCCAGAAATAAGAAGAAAATTAGAGGCATGAACATGTCCATGTAATAAGGGGGAAGCATATGATCTGGTTAAATCCATGAACTAAGATAAAAATAGGTGACCCAATTACATTAATTTAATAAGGAAAAGGAGCCAGTCTGGTCATGTCCATGGAATCAGGGTCTCTGAACATTTCCATAGAAAATGGGAAAAATACACATTTGATTAGGTCCATGAAATAACAGAGGCCTTGGCTCTATCTATGCCTTGGTCATGCCCATAAAACAGGGGAAATAGAGCACCTGTTTATTTTCCTGAAATTATAGGAAATTATGTTGCCTGGTTACAGTTGTAGGCTGAGAGGAAAATAGGGAGCCTAACTATTTCCATGGAATAAAAGTAAATTAAGTGGGCTAATTATGTTCATGGGAAAAGTGCAAAACAGGAGTCCTATTCCTGTCAATAAAAGAAGGGGAAATATGAGCTCTGGTTATAGCATAAAATTATAGGAAATATGGGGCCTGTGTATATTCATGAAATAAGGAACAGTAGGAAGGAGAGAATTCAAAAGAGCAGAGAAACCTTTGGGTGAAAAGTGCATTCATTATGTAGATTATAGTGATGATTTCATGTTCAAAACGTCAAATTGCACACTTTAAATATGTGCAGTTTATTGTATGTGAATTATACCTCAATAAAGCAGGATGGATGTATGGGATGTATGGATGAATGGATGAATAGATGAAGTTGGTGAGTGAGCAGATGGATAAATGGATAAGTGAAAGGTGTACAGGAATAAGCACTGTTTCCTATGCAGCAGACACTAGCCAAGAGCCCTCTTGCTGCCAACACTGTATCTCTTTTCATGACTGGGGCATTTGAGGGAAAGAGAGATAAAACTTCCTTTGGCCAGAGCCTCAAGGGAGTAAGTCCAAGAAGGGTGAGGCCAGCACTGCAGCCCCTCCCACCTGCTTGTGCTCAGGCCACTTTCTTATTTGTAGTCACACTACCCAGAGGAAGACAGCTTTGTTGGTAGTTTGTTTCTTAAGGAAAACGAAGCATCTTTCCCAAGAGCCCAGCAAACCTGGCCTGACTCACAGGTTCAACTTGGTAGGATGGCCATTGCTGGACAAGTCACAATGGCAAGTGGTTGGAATTTGTCTCAAGTCAGCCCAATACTATGTGATATGTGGGTGAGAGCCCAAGGGGCACCCTCTATGAGTTGCACACTTTCCTGGCTTTGTTTGTTGCTAGCCAGTCAGACTGTTGCCAGGAGAAAATAAACAGGAAACAAAGAATGTCTTATTAGACTGCAGGTTCTGCCTGTGTGAGGGACAGGAGATTCCTGGCTATGGCTTTTATTTTTTTTTAATTACTTTTAGTGTTTACTAAAAAGCTCATTTACTTACCATGATATTCATAAAGTGGCCTGTGTTCATAGCATTTAGACTTGAATTCATTGTTCATGACTATTTTATATTTTTTTAATTTTTAAGTATATTTTATTATGTTATTACAGTTCCCCCATTTTTTTTTTTTTCTTTTCCCCGCTCTGTCCAGTACTTCCCTTCTCTCCAGTAATTCCCTCCCTCCCTTAGTTAATGTCCATGGGTCATGCATATAGGTTCTTTGGTTTCTCCATTTACTTTATATTCTTAATGCCCTCCCTGTCTATTTTATCCCTATTAGTTATGCTTCTTTGTTGTTGCTGTTGTTGTTATTTTTTGTTTTTTTAAATTGATTATGCTGACACATTTATCCCAATTTCTTTTCCCTTTGCTCTCTTCCACCCAGCAGCCACCCACCTCTAGCAATCCCATACCCCTTAGTTCATGTCCATGTGAATTTTTTGGCTTTATCTTTTCCTGTACTTTTCTTAACATCTCCCTGTCTACTCTGCACCCACCGACTATCCTTCTTAATCCCTTTGCCTTCCTCCTGTTCTTCCTTCTCCTCTCATCAGCTGACACCCCTACAAATGTTCCCCATGTCTTTGATTCTGTCCCCTCTCTGATTATCTGCTTAGTTTTTGGTTTTATTGTTTAGCTTCTCTTGTCAATAGCTGTGAGTTTATTATCTTTTTAATATTCATAATTTTGATGCTCTTTTTCTTAAGTCCCTTTAATATTTTTGTATAATAATGTCCCAGTTATGGTGAACTCTATTAGCATTACCTTGTCTGGGAAGCACTTTACCTGCCCTTCCATTCTGAATGACAGCTTTGCTGGATAGAGTAATCTAGGTTGTAGGTCTTTGCTTTTCATCACTTGGAATACTTCAGGCCAGGCCCTTCTTGCCTGCAAAGTTTCTTTTTGAGAAATCAGCTGACAGACTTGTGGGAACTCCTTTGTAGGTAACTCTCTTCTTTTCTCTTGCTGCTTTTAAGATTCTCTGCTTATCTTTAACCTTTGGCATTTTAATTATGATGTCTTGGTCTTGCTTGTTTTAGACTCCCTGTGCTTCCTGGACTTGTATGTTGACTTTCTTCACCAAATTTGAGAAGTTTTCTTTCATTATTTTTTCAACTAAGTTTTCAACTTTTTCCTCTTCCTGTTTTCCTTCTGGCATTTCTATGCTGTGGATATTGGCATGTTTAAAGTTATCCCAGAGGTTCCTACACCTCTCCATGTTTTTTCAATTCTTATTTCTTCATTCTGTACTGGTTGATTATTTCTTCCTTATGTTCCAAATCATTGATTTGAACCCTGGTTTCCTTTCCTTCACCCTTGGTTTTATGTGGATTTTTCTTCATCTCACATAGCCTAGTCTTCACTCCTTCCTTTCTGCATTGACTGTATTCAATCAAATTTGCTGTACCGTGAGCTTCGTTATCACTAGTGTTTTGAATTCTGCATCTCTTAGGTTAGCTATTTTCTTGTCACTAGTTCTCCCTTTGGAGACTTGATCTGCTCCCTCTTTTGGGTTATACTTCTCTGTCTCCTCAACTTGATAGCCATTCTGTGTTTGCCTCCATGTATTAGGTAGAGCTGATACACCTGTTCCATTGTAAGCAGCAGACCGTTAAGGGTCCATCAGTGCAGGGTGACCAGTTTCACCTCTTTGCAGTGTTGTATATGGGGGAGGAGTCAGAAAGGGAACCATGACACTTGCTCAGCACTCACCCCTTTCCCAGTTATATCTCCCACTTTTTATAAGCGACTGGCACCCACTCTAGCTGTTGCACTGATGATGGTTCCTAGAGTGGGTGGGTTTGCAAATGTTCTAGGACCATGGGGGACCCCCTAAACGGACTCTCCTGAGAGAATGGTAGTTTTTCTTCTGTCTCAAACCCCAATGGTTTTCATAGCCAGAAGCAATGAGGCTTTATTTTTCCAGCCCTGGAACTATGAGCTGCATGGTCTCAAATGGGACTAGGATCACTCCCCAGATGTCCCTCTTGGCTTTTATGTGTGACTGCTCTTTTCACTAGCCAGCCACAGCCATTGCTCCATGTCCTCTCCGCCCCAGAGGCCCATTCCCACCCCTTCTACTCATCTAGATGAGTATTACTTTTTTATATCTCTGTTTCTTGGACTTCTGTGCAGTTAAATTTTCTAGTAGTTCTGATTGCTTTTTGTTTTGAGGTAGATGTAATCCTTTTATGGTTGTGAAAGGAGGCAAAGCATGTCTACCTATACCTCCATCTTGGCTGGAAGTCTTCTGGCTGTGGCTTTTAATACACTCCCTCCTCCCACCTTTCATTGCTGATCCTCCCTTACCCCAGGTGGACTTTTCAGTCTTCTTGACTACAACTCTTTTGGGCCTGCAGAGATTATCCATCGGTTTGGTCAAAAGCATTGTTCATCATGTTACACTTCTGACTGGACAAGTAAAGTGGGGTGCCCTTGCTCCCCAAAACAGGAAGGGGTCTGAAGGTCATCCAGCAGGTGGGAACCCATACCCAAGAATGTAAGGCTAGTTTCAGAAAAGGTAGCTGTGTAGAGAACCACCTGCTGAGTCAATCTGAGCCCAAACATCAGGGTCAATCATTCCTGGTCCAGTGGGACTTGAGGTTGCTGTAGGAGATTTGGGAAGTAGATGTGAGGCAGCCTCTGCACTGTTGCTTTGCAGTTGCTTCATTTTTTGAGTTTCAGTTTCCTCATCTATAAAATTGGTATGATAGTAAATACCTCAGAGGACTGAGAATTAAATTATAAAAGGTACAGAAGTGCCCTGCACAGTGCCTGGTGCAGAGTGTTCAATGGTGTCAGCTATTTCAAAAAGAAGGGGAACCTCTCTCAGATTCTATGGAAGTGAAGCAGGTAAAATTGCCCTGGGGTTTCTGGTTATTTCCTGTTAACTCCCCACTCTTGCTCTCCCTCCATTTTCATTGCCATTGACAGCATTACATAGGGGCTGAGATAAGGATCATGGTGTGACCTTCTTTTCATGAGCCTACATCTACCATTATGCATCTTCTCATTCTGGGAAAACAAATAACCCTTGCAACCAAAAGGACTTATCTCAGTTTTGTTCTTCTCTTCACTCTCTTTTTTTGTTCTTTTGCAGCACTGTTTGATAAGCCCTTCTTTGTCCCCTAAATAGTCCTGCTCTGGACTCTGTTGATATGGATATAACCTAGGTAGGAAGAAAATTTATCTGAGACCCACCCTACTCCCAGAAAGGAGTAATCTGCCATCTGGAAACCTGGCTGAGTGTTCTCCCAAGGGAGGTACAAGAGAGTATTGCCCAGGCCACCTTCTGCAGCCCCCACTGCAGCCTTGAGTCCCTTGCCCCTGGGGCTGCAGCAAAAGAACAAAGCTAACCCCAGTTGGAAATGCCTAATGGTCCTTGGGAGCAGGCATAGAATATCAATAATGATGAGATGTTGCTACAGATGGCTTGAACTTGCATAGCCCCAAAAGCCCCAGTGTACATTTTCTCTTTCAGACAAAGGCAACTGGGAAATCACAAGGCTGAGAAAGTTTGAGATATCACAAAAGACCTAATATTCTCATTGTGTGTGTAGACTTTCCACCTGGGGATCAGAGATGGATAAGGCACTGAGAGTGGAGAGGTTTGTTGTCTGGCCATTACCTCCATATTGCATTTAGTCTCCTTTCTGTAGATGCTTTCCATAACTCAATTCAGGTTTCCTCTACTATCCAAAAGTAGAGCACTCCTGTGAAACATTTTATAAGCCCACATTGTATAAAGCAAGGAGGCATTACCATTAAATTATATGGAAAATTTTTGGAGAGTTCCCAGACCACAAAATAACCTACTAAATCATGCCAAATAATATAGAAAACCTAAAATAATACTGACATGTGTTAGTAGCGGGAATGATATAATATTCATCATGATTTTTACACCTATAAATCCAATTATTAAACAACAGACTTTTCACTTTTATACATTACTGCATCATGCCCAAAAGAGACCACTTTGCACTGGTAGAACCAACATTAACTTTGGCAATTTTCAAGATCCTTTCTCTCTGAATGTAAACAGTACAACTGGTGGATGCAGGCAAGTTCAACACACATAAACATCTTTATTTCATTCACCACAAATGGAATGTTTCATGATATCTAGGGGTTCTTTAAAGATTTTATTTATTATTTTTAGAAAGAAGGGCAGGGAGGGAAGAAGAAAGGGAAAGAAGCATCAATGTATGGTTGCCTTTCCCCTGCCTCCAGCTACAGACCTGACTGGAGACCTGTCTTGCAACCTGATTTTGTGCCCTGTCTGGGGAATTGAACCAGCTACCTTTGGGTTCGCAGGCTGGCACCTTATCCACTGCACCACCATCCAGGGCTTAATGATACCTAGTTTTACACTAAGCAGTAACACCCTTACAAGCTCTCTTAGGCTTTTTTGATACCTTAGGACACATCTTGCTAACACATGCACTACATGAATCTGAATAAAGTGCAGATGCTAACAGATGCAGTTCCAAGGCTTGATGCTGAAATGCTGAGTGTAGTTCTTTAGGAAGGAGCTTGGCAGAGTCACTCTCCACACATTGCCTCTATAATGGCTCCTGAAAGAAACATGGAAGATTTTCACCTTTTTATCACAAAAGCGAAAATTCTGTTCTTTCTGTTAGTGAAAGGGGGTACTAATGTAAGTCTTTTGTAAAAGCCAAGTGGCTTGATTGAACTTTGGAAAAGTCCAGGGAACCCGATTTGCTTTGCCAGTTCCCAAACAGGCTGTAAATAGCTATCAGCACCCATTTTGAAAGCAAATAAAATGCATAGGGGATCTGCAGTTGACAGCTTTTTTGCTCCTGCTATTTTTCTTTTTTTTTCGGAGAGTGGACATGCTCTGGAAGCAATAAACAGCAAAAGCTGAAGAGGACCAAGACCTTCAAGTCTTCAAGTCATTTAGTGATTTTTCTATTTGATTATTTGTCTTCCACTGAGTTGTTGGATTTTTATACCTTTAATTATAACTACTTTGGGTTATGTGTGCTACCAGCACCTTTTTATGGATTGTGGTTTTATCTTTTCATTTGAGTGATGCTGTATTGGTAAAAAAGAAATTGTTCTTTTGTAATTTTAAAGTATTTTTTCTATTACCACTTAGCCCCGTTATGCCCTCCTCCTCCCCATAATCACCATACTGTTTTCCATGTCCATGAGTTATTTTTCCTTTTATGCTCAATCCATCTACCCTCTAAACTATCCCCTCTCCAGAGCTGTCAGCCTGCTCTTTATCTATGAGTCTGTCTTTATTTTGCTTATTTGTTCAGTTTGTTCATTGGATTCCACATATGAGTAAAATCATATGTGTCTTCCTCTGACTGGCTTATTTCACTTAACTTAATGTTCTTCAGGTCCATCCATTCTATAACAAAGGGTGAAATTTCCTTCTTTTTTATAGCTAAGTAGTATTCCATTATGTAAATGTTCCATAGTTGTTTTATCCACTCATTTATTGATGGATACTTAGGCTGCTTCCATATCTTGGCAATTGTTAAGTAATGTAGCAATGAACACAGGGTGCTTATGTTCTTTCAAATTAGTATTTTGGGTTCCTTTGGATATATTCCCAGAAGTAAGATTGATGGGTCAAAAGGCAGATTTATTTATTTTTTTTAATTTTTGAGGTATCTTCATACTGCTTTCCACAGTGACTGTACCAGTCTGCATTCCCACCAACAGTTTACAAAGTTCCCCATCCTTACCAGCACTTGTTGTTTGTTGGTTTATTGATGATAGCCATTCTGACAGGTGTGAGTTGATATCTCATTGTATTTTTTATTTTTATTTTTTGAAGACCTAATTAGCTTTATTAAGTGGTTCATAAATCTAATGAATTGGGCAGTATCCCACCTAGCAACTAGAAGGGTGGTCCCCAAGAAATTCTTAAACATAATGGAGTAAAAGTATCATTTTTTTCTTTTATAATTTGCAGTTTTGATGTTTGATTTAGGAAATTAAATTTATAAATCCACTTTCCTGTATTTTCATGTAAAATTTCTAAGTTTTAAAGCTTAGCATTTCACACTTACATTCATAACCATCTATATTTTCATGCATGGCATGTTTGCTAATGCTTTGTTCAGAATTTTTATATTCATGTTCATGAGTGAGACAGGTCCAAAATTGTGCTTTCTCATACTGGATTTTTCTGGTTTGAGTTTCCAGATTAAAACAGACTTATACAATGTTCTGAGGAGCATTTTGAGCCCCTGCAGTAAACAGAGGCAAACTTGGAATAGAAGGATTTAATTACAGCAGGATTTTCAATGCTGCAGATGTAAGGAAACTCTAAGGCAACAGGGCCTTCATTTGCAGCTGGAGACTCTCATCCTAGTGCTTCTGGGCCTGAAGGATGTGGGGAGGAATGTAGGAGTCAGGAAGTCTCAGTGAACTTATTTGCACAGGGAATAGGGAATAAATACCATCATCTCAGTCACCCTCTGCTCTCCACCTCACTCTGGGCACCTTCTTGGCCAAATACAACAGGAAGTCAGAGGGGACAGGAGCCCTATTAATGAAGTCCACACAGGCCAGCATTCTGGATCAGCACAGAGGAGGGTACAAGTAGGACTGGAGTCAAACAAGTGATTTGCATAGGGAGATTTTCCTCTGTCTTAATTCTCTGGAAAACTTGTTAGTATTTTACTTTTTGGTCCTCTGACTTTAGGGATTGAGAAAGAGAGATTCTATAATCTAGTTTCATTTAATTTTCCTTATCCAGACACCCTTCCAATGTATCTATAATTGTTTCATTATTTCAGGTAGTTATGCTCTATAAAGTAGCCACAAACACTGAATCAGCAAATGTTGAACCAGTATTCCTAACAGAAATATAGGTTTGGTTTCTGTGGACCACTTGTTGCAACATTTTTGTCAACCAGTCAAACCATATAAGTTTTATGTGTGTTTCTGTTTAGAGACACCTTATTTGACATATATCATTGATTCATTGACATTGAACTCATGGCCAACAGCACTGTAACTCATACCTGAACAAAGTGTATCTCTATAAAGCACATTACGAAACCTTCTTGCACTTAGGGATTTCTTGCACTTAGTACTTTATCATTACACTTGGAAGCCATTTTAAAAAGTGAAATAGCCACCACCAACAACAAAATTAAAAAATGGAAAGAAGACGTAGCACTAAATAAACCGTAGAAAAGACATCTATTTAGAGAAGAATAAAAAAAAAAAAAAAGCAGAGCAAGCACTGCCTTGTCCAGCTTGTAAAATATATGCCAGGCCACTCAAACTTTTCAGCATTCTACACATGTCCATGAATGACAGCAAAAGTGGCACAAAAATTGATTGGGGGGTGGGGATTACAAATAAATTTTACTGAATAGGTGAATTCGCAATACAGAATCTGTGAATAATGAACACCAGCCATGTTTTCAACTTTTCTACCCAAAAATCCCAAAAACACTACAATGCAGAATAGGTTTATGAAGACTCAGTTCTCTTGCACTCGAATAAATCCTTTGTGTTTTTTGGAACAGACCTGAATATTCTGGTGATAATCAAATATGATGAAACCTAAATATGCCACATGGGAAATGGTTTTGTAAAATTTGGTATATTGAACTAAATGATGCATTAAGTCTATTAACAATGAAATTATTACAGAGACTTGTAGCAAATAGAAAATAATTATGTAAACAAAATACAAGCATATATATACCCTAACAATAATACCTGAGTATTTGTAGATTTGATGGATAAAGATTTGATAGAAACATATATGATAGAAATACAGAAAAAAATAAAAATAGGCTTGAAAAACCAGAAATATGGGTAAAATTTCTGTATTTAAATATATTTTATTGATTATGCTATAACATTTGTCCCAATTTCCCCCTTTTGCTGCTTTCCCCTAGCAATCTCCCTGCCCCCATCTCAGTTCATGGGGCATGGATATAAGTTCTTTGGTTATTTCATTTGCTATACTGTTCTTCCTATTCTCCTGTCTCTTTTGTACCTACCAACTTGTACTTCTTAATCCCAGCAACTTTACCCTCAATTTCCCCCTTCACACCAACTGATAATTCTCCAAATGATCTCCATATCTATGATTCTGTTTATGTTCTGCTTGTTTGATTAGTTTTTTAGATTCAATTGTTGATAGTTGTAAATTTATTGCCATTTTAATGTTCATAATCTTGATCTTCTTTTTCTTATATAATTCCCTTTAACATTTCATATAATGAGAGTTTGGTGATGATGAACTCCTAGTTTTACCTTGTCTGGGAAGCACTTTATCTGCCCTTCAATTCTAAATGACAGCTTTGCTGGGTAGAATAATATAGGTTGTAGTTCCTTCCTTTGTATCACTTTAAATACTTTTTGTCGGCCCCTTCTAGCCAGCAAAGTTTCTTTTGAGAAATCAGCTGACAGTCTTATGGCAACTCCTTTGTAGATAACTACCTGCTTTTCTTTTTCTTTAAAAAAAATTAATTTATTGTTGTTGTATTACAATTGTTTCATTTTCCCCATTGCTCTCCCCTGCCCTAACTTCCCCATCCCTTCTCCCACAGTCAACTACCTGCTTTTCTTTTGCTGCTTTCAAGATTCTTTATCTTTAACCTTTGGCATTTTAATTATTATGTGTCTGGGTGTAGTCTTCTTTTCACATCTCATTTGAGACTCTCTGTTATTCCTGGTCTTGTACATCTATATCTTTCACCAAGTAAGGGAAGTTTTCTCTCATTTTTTCAAATACTTCCTCTTTCTCTTCTCTTCTGGCACTCCTATAATTGGGGTATTGATAAGTTTGGAGATGTCCCAGGGGTTCCTTAGCTTTTCCTCATTTTTTGGAATTCTTGTTTTTTCTTGCTGTTCTTATTGAATTCTTTTCTTCCTTGTGTTCCAAATTATTGATTTCTCAGCTTCATCCCTCCCCTGTTGGTTCCCTGTAGATTTTTCTTTATTTCACTTAATGTAAACTTCATTTCTACCTGGACTTTGTTTTTTTTTTTTTTTTTTTTTCGCTATCGAAGTACCCAATGAGTTCCTTGAGCATCCTGATAACCAATGTTTTGGAGGTCTTATAGGTTGCTTATCTCCATTTTGTTTAGTTCTCTTTCCAGAGGTTTGTTCTGTTCTTTCGTTTGGGCCATATTTCTTTGTCCCCTCATTTTTTCAGCCTCTCTGAGTTTATTTCTGTATATTAAGTAGAGCTGTTTTGATTCCCTGTCTTAGTAGCATGGCCTATTGTAGAGAAACACTCCTATAAGTTGTGTGGGGCAGAATCTTAGGTAATCATAGGGGCAGAGCTACCCATGTCATCATTCTGTGGCTTTGTAGTAGGGGAGGGCTCAGAGAAGAGACAATGCTGCCACCTGGTCTCTGGAGTTTTGCCTGGAAGGAAGCTGTCTCCTGGCACTCACCCTGATGCCAGCCACTTCAATTTCTCCACATATGCCACTGGTGCCCTTTCAGCTGTTGCCTTGGTGCTGAATCCCAGAGGGAATGAGTCTGCCTAAATCCTAAATCCACTCAAGCCTTTTAAGAGGAACCTCCTGTGACTCCTGCAGTTTCTTCCACTGCTCTATCTCTCACTGGTTTTTACAGCTAGTAGTTATGGGGATTTATCTTCCTGGTCCTAAAACCCTGGGCTGAGTGGTCTAGTCTGGGGCTGATATCCCAAGGTATCCCTCCCAATTTTTATCCACCAAATGTCAATGTGGGACTAGCCATTCCATGTCTCCATGCCTCTCCACCTCTCCACACATCTCTGTACCTCTGCCCCTCCTAACAATCTAGATGAATGTGACTTCTTTAAATCCTTAGTTGTCAGACTTCCATACAGCTCAATTTTCTGATGATACTAGGTAATATTTACTTGTAGTCTAGTTGTAATTTTTGCTGTATTTGTGTGAGAAGGTGAAGTGTGTTTACCTATGCCTCCATCTTGACTGGAAGTCTCTTTTTGTTTTATTGTATTTTTTCTGTTACCATTTATCTACCTTATACCCTCTTCCACCTCCATCCATCCCCTTAGCAATTTAAAGCTTCTTTTTATGTAACATTAAGTAATAATGTGAAAGGATATCAAAAGACAGTACAGAAAATAAACATTCTTTTCCCTTTAAGCTATTGTGTTTGCATTTTAGAACCATAACTTTAAGACTAAAGAAGAAGCCTGGCTGGTGGCACAGTAGATAAGGTGCCGGCCTGTGAACCCAAAGGTCACTGGTTCGATTCCCCAGCCAGAGCACATAACCAGGTTGCAAGCCAGGTCTCCAGCCAGGTCCGTAGCTGGAGACAGGTGAAAGGCAACCATACATTGATGTTTCTCTCCCTCTCTGCCTCTCTCCCTTCCTCTCTCTCTAAAAATAATAAATAAAATCTTTTAAAAAAAGAATAAAGAAGAAATGTGTTAGAATATATTGTGTAAATAAAAGTATCATCTTTGTTTTTATACCCATTTGCTATACTTAAAAGCATAGATTCAGTTTCAAATATGAAATTTTATACCATCTGATAAAAGAATAATAGTTATGAACACTGATATTATTTTCTTATAAGTATTTCAACTTTATAATTTTCTGTTTTTTCAAACAGATATTTGTATGTATTTAAATTTTTTCTTTTGTAGTTCTTTGCTTTAAATTTTATAGAATAATTTCTTAAGAAAATGCCAAATCATACCAACAAAGTTACCTTTGGCAATATTTGTAACAATATTGACATGTGAAATGTCTTAGACACACATGCACAAACTAATGTGTTTTTTTAAAGTTTTTAAAAAGTATTTGTAATTTTAAAAAGTGATCTAACTACTCCTTTGAAATTTCCCATTTAAAATTCTTGAGATTTTCAAGTCCATGAGAAAAATGAAAAGAACAACTATAAATAGAATAGCAAATTCTATACTTAAAGTTGCACAAACTACAGAAACCCAACCTCATCAACATGGACAAAGAACACTCATTTTCATGAATTCATTACTTTACTACTTTCCTTAGAGGTCATAAAGGTGATCCAGCTGCTGCCTTGCTCCCCTTCCCCAGTACCACTGGAGCCCTAGCCACCACATGAGATCAGAGAGAGAGAGAGAGAGAGATTCAAGGAACCTTGGCTACTCCTGCCTTTTGAGTCTTCCCATCCCAGGCACCAGATGTGTGAAGGAAAACTCCTGGCTCCAGCTACCATCTGACTAAGAGGCCTTCTATAAGAACCTAGTCAGCCCCTAGAACAACAAGTGATAAGGATAAAGGATTATTGTTGATTTACATCACTACGTTGAAGAACTGGAACCCTAAGTATACAGTTACCCATAGATAATAATGCCAATTTATGAATTTGTAATGAACACTAGTTGTCCATGGGGACCAGAGCATAACTACCGGTCATCAGTGCATACTCTCATTTAGTTTGTGTCCTCCTAGAAGCTGACCTTGAGACAAGGATTCTTGGAAAGGCAATTTACTGGAGGTGACACTTATCATCATCAGTATGGGTGGTGGGACACAGAGGGGAAGGAAGATAATAAAGGTTACAGAACAAGCCAGTTTCTACTGTTAGCAACTGGATCTTATTCCAACTGGGACCTCTGGGAGACTGCAGAACATTGTTCAGAGTTGTCCTATCAAAGGGCTATTTATCTTTTGACTTCCCAATAGCAATTGATCAAGAGCTGCTCCCAACAGGCAAAGAGGCATTAATTACCATATTAACAAAGTTAATTAAGCACCCACCCCCCTCCTCTTACCTCTCTAGCTGACATCCAAACAGAGCAGATTGGAAATACAAAGAAAACCCCCAGGAGAATTGCTGTTTGGACCAGCAGGCATGGGAATATTAAGTGCTAGTCATGGTCATAAGTTTTCTATTGAATTTAGAATCAGAAGAAGAGGAGATAGGTGGCACAAAATGAGATTAGTAACTGGTAGCTTCTGCTGCAACATTAAGTAGTGAGAGCCAGCTTCATCTAGATGTATGGCAGGCACTTGCCCAGGAGCACTGGGCATCTGCATAGGCTGGTGAGGACACTAGCCCAGGCAATCCTTGGAGTCACTCACTGCATTTGCACCCATAGCATTCTCCCTTAGTGCCAGACTCCCCACAGAACATTCCCCATACCACACTTCCTCCCAGGAACACATGCGATGGGCACTTCTTGTTTTCCACACAGGTAATTTCCTGACCCTTTTCTCATAGACCTGAATGTTCTCAAAATGGCTCCAGCTTCATCTTTGCAGACTACTTTTCAGGGAGGGTAGTTGGACATTTTTCAATATTTTAATCTATCTGCTTATGCTTTCATTCAGTCTAAATGTTCATGTCCACCCAAAGCTGATCACAGGAAAAGGCCAACAGATTCTGTTTGGTTCTGTCTTACTTAGGATGCAGACTCTTTCTTTCTTGCCATTTTCTCTAAAACTATCTGAAGTCTTTTTCTTTTATTTTTGCAAGTGTCCAGGGCTGCTGAAAGGTGAAGATGTATAGGCCAACGTAGTCCACTAGAATCTTATGCAATAGTAGAAATGTTCTATATTTGTGCAGTTCAACATGATAGTCACTAGTTACAAGGGGGGGGGGCGTTATTGAGCAGTTGAAATGTGGATAGTATGGCTGAAGAATAAAATTTTACATTTTATTTTATATTTTTAATTTAAATTTAAATGGCCTCATATGGTAAGTGGTCACCATCCTGGTCAGAACAGGTATAGGCCACAGTCCTTTGAATCTACTCTAGAATAGCTTCTACTTGAGGGTCTCACTCTTTCTCTAGTTCACACCAGAGCAGATATCTTCCCCCTACTCCCTCCTTCAAGGATCCTCATTGGTGTCTTTAGTCAGGCCTTACTCTATCAGGTTTGTCTCTGCCTTGCCACCTCCACTAACCTAGCCTTTGGGGAACTAAAACACTCACTCTTATATTAAGGTTTGAAGGTTTTTCTCCCATTTGGCCATGGACTGGAGGAGATTGGGAGTGCCTGTAAGTTTCCTGTGAGAAAAAAGTAAAATGCGGGAAATACCCAGAAACAAAAATGCTCACCATATACCCCTGATACCTTTACATTCTAAGTTTTAGTTCAGAGGAGGCAGTCCATCCCACCTCCTTTTCTGTTGACTCTATTTGAGAATCTAAAATTGTAAGATTTAGAATAGTCATGTACATTTTAGAATGTACATTTTTAAAATGTACACTTCTTAGACCTCAACTCTAGGAGATCCTGATACAAATAGTGACTAAATTAGCAATCAGTATTTCTTTAACATCATTTAGAGTTTCCACATTAGGCCACATTTGGCAACTTCTTTCATTAACATACCGATGCTGCACTTCAGAGGTTTTGAGTTGGACCGGTTCTATTAAATTCCCACAGGCTGCTCTGTTTTTCAAATGTTTATGTTCATTTTTCCCCCAGTTTTCCTCTTTACTCCTGCATTTACTGCCACCTTCAATTTCTTGCCCCCAAAGCACATAAGTTAGAATAATGTGTGTGCTGCCAGTGGAAATTGGGTTCTTCCGTGGGATCATAAAGAAAGCATTCCAAGCACACATGCACAGAAGATTGTGGTGTGGAGGGGCTTATGTGGGAGGCTGCCCCTGGGTTCCTAATTTCCCATCTCTTTCCACCCTACCATGGAAAAAAAATCCAACTGTGGCTTCAGCAAGGCCAAAACAAAGGTCAGTGTCTAGAGTTCGTTTCATATTAAGTTTAGTTCTTGAAGGCCCACACAGTCTGCTGCAGGCACACATGGCTGCTAGACCCACATGGTTGCGTGTATTCCTGGGTGAGAGAGAGAACCCATGGATGAATGAAGCAAGCCCAGTTCACTCAACAAGAGAATGCTCTTCTTTGTACCCCTGGAGTTATATCTTCCTGGTTTACAAATGACCAGGAGTCCTTTTTCAAAATCAACTTCCCAAGCTTTTGGGGTCTTCTGATGGGTCCACCCATTAGCCAATGATCCCTTTCCCAGGTTAGACTGACAGGCCTCTGTGGTCAAGCACCTCCCCCTATAACCTTTTGACTACTATCACCCATGCCTTTACTTCCCTCTGCTTCCCCCAGCAATCATACTGGAGGGGGAAGTGAGGGGTGTTAATTCTTGGAGGGTCAAACTATAATCTCCTGGGGTGCGAAATTGTAGTTTCCTGCTGAAGCAAACAGACTCACGCTCAGATTATGCTTAACAATATACGATTTCCTTTCCTTCCTTCCTTATTAATAATTAGCTCACTATCTATGGTAACACACATTGTAATAGTAAAATAAACTGCCTGAAGCCCTGAGATTTCCTTTGGTCCCTTGAGTTCTGCAATCTAAAAACTCTGACATTTGCTTTAGTTATCTATCTTTCTAGGAGGTTGGGCCTTCTTGTCTTGCTCTCTAAAGCAGACTACATTTTCTTACATATATGCTTTGTGTGGCAGTGCCTACTGTGTACTTAATAGTTTAAAATGTCATAAGTTCTCATTTGGCAGTTATTTTTAAATTTGCTTTACTACTGCACCACTGCTTTAATATTGCCAAAAATAAATGGTCTAGACTAGACTTCGTATTAAAAAATAGCTCTGGTTGGTGTGGCTCAGTGGATTGCTGCCGGCCTGTGAACCCAAGGGTCACTGGTTCCAGTCCCAGTCAGGGCGCAAAAGCAGGTTGTAAGCCAGGTCTCCAATCAGCTGGAGGCATCTAAAAGGCAACCATACATTGAAGTTTCTCTCCCTTTTTTCCTCCCTCCCTGACCTTCTCTCTAAAAATAAGAAAAATCTTTAAAAAATAGTTTTAAAAAAATAACTCCAAGATAGTCCCACAAATCTTTGGCAGTGTATAGCATCTATCTATGGATACTTATTCTATGAGATTAGACTTCTTCAAGGTAGTTAGAAATTGTGTCCCATCTATGGACAGGATTATTTAAAGGGTAAGAGAGCTCAGAGGGTTACATCCATTGAAAAGAACTCAGTCAATAAAAAGAGTAGGTTATATATATGTGCAATTCAATTACAACCAAGAAAGGACCAACAGAAGGTTGCAACATTGGGAGACTGAAGAAATAAGTCTGAATTTATATTGGGGAAAATGATACATTCTTAAACGTCTTGCTCTGGAGATAAAAATGGCTCCCTCCGCCAACTGTTCAACTGTTGATGGTGGGTGCCTGAGTGGGTGAAGGGGCATCGCATAGTTAATGAAGCGGTTTATTGTGTGTGCTTTATTATTATTATTTTTTTTAATTTTAATTTTATTTATTTATTATTATTATTATTTTTCTTTTAATTTTATTGTTGTTGTATTACATCCATCCCTTTTTTTCTCCCCTCTGTCCCCCTCCCCACCCACCCTTTGTGTGTGCTTTAGATTCCTTTAGTGGAATTCTCCTGTGGATTGAGCCTTCTATTGATCCTGTTTCCTCATCCACCCCAATGCTACGTGCCTGTCTTGCTGAATAGGTATCCCGGAACCAAAGTACCACTGAGTATTTGAGGTCATCTTTACTGAAAGCCAGGATTGCTTTTCCATTTCCCGCCTACTTAAGGAATTCAAGTCCATCATGGCCTAGGGCCCTATAGCCCTGCTTTGCTGCATCCGGCACTGTCAACTTGATTGGATCTCACCCCACCAGGCTCTGCACCCTGCTGGTAACTTCGCTCCTGCACCATCCCCAGCTGCGGAGGCATGGCCTGAGACTACATATCCCATCAGACTGTACAAGCCACGCCCACGCCCTCTGCCGCCAGTGGGGCGGGGTAGGTCACGCCTGCGCTCTCGGCTGGTCGGAGGAGAGAGAGCAAAGGCTCTTTAGGCGTGCCCCAGCTGATTGAGGAGGCTGTGGAGGCGGTGTTAGGAAATATGGACAACGCAGGGAAGGAGCGTGAGGCAGTCCAGCTGATGGCGGAGGCCGAGAAGCGAGTTAAGGCCTCCCACTCCTTCCTCCGAGGGCTGTTTGGGTGAGCGTCTGACCGCAGATCTCTAAGGGATCTCCATTCTGGGCCTCATCCCCAGATGGCTGCCCTCCCCCCTCCCCCCATGCGCCCCATAAAGCCGCTAGGGCCCTCAGACCTCTTCACAATGCAATCTCTAAAACCCCTAGAAAGCCCCAGGGACCCCCAGCCCCAACGCATTCTCCAGATAGTCTCTAGGTCCCTAGAGCCCTTCCACCTATCGCCACCCCCCTAACTCACCCCTGCTCTCTCCGTGTCCCTTCCAGCACAGCGCTATATCCCTGTATTGGTGTGGTGGTCCCACGGCCTCATGGGTCACAGCAGTCTCAGATGTGCGTTGGTACTAACCTCGGTGGCGTGGCGAGACCAGCTTGTTCATTTCACCAAGATTGGACCCTGTAGCTGAGGAGAGTTGTGTCGGGTCAGCGTGTGGCTGCCCAGGGGAAGCCTGAGGAGTGGGTCTTTGGACCCTCGACTGGCACACCTGGGGAGCATGCATGGGCAGGGCCCTCGTTAGACGGATTTTCAGCGTAGTATTTTTACTTCACCAGGCATTGATGTAATAACCCGGGCCTCCTGTTTTATTAAGGATAACGCAGCTCCTCCTGTTTAAGTCAGCGTCTTTTGGGAATAATTTTAGTTTCCTGTAATTTTTTCATGCTCTTACTGTGAAGATCTTAAATTCAGACTTTACAAAAAGCAAAGCCTGCAATGACAGTTTGTGGAAGAATTATGGGCAGTTGAATATGTGAATGATTCAGCTGTTTAGGATTAAAGAGGCAGAAATTTCATGTTATTTTTTTACCTATTTTGGAAAGTAAAAGATTCTCTTCTGACACCAAGAGCGTATTTTTATTCTTGAGAAGGGCAAGTAGCTCATACTTAACCATTGCCTTATTAGATGCTGTTTTATTTCTGTACAAAATCAGTTTGTAACCTGCTTATTTTGCCAGCTTCATTCTTTTGGTTATAATCGTTAACACATCTCCAGGAACTGCTTAAATGCAGGTTTCATGCAATTCACAGCAGCGTGGGATACAGAAAGACATAAAGGTAAGGGCTCCTGTCCTCAAGCACCTTTTAGAGGGTGTTATCCCAGCTGGGTTCTAAATTTCTCATGTAAAGTGTAGTTTGAAATACAACAGTGATTTCGAAGTTTGTTCCCCTTTAAAAGTTACCACAGTACATAAGGAACACTGCTTAATACTTGGTGTTAATACAAAACAGTAGTTCCTTTATATGATTCAGAAAACATTTAAAATTTATTTAGATAAATTTAATGTCATAGCACCTAATGCAGGACATGGTTTAATGTTACAGCATGTTTCAAGTCAGGAGGTCCTATTAATTTGTATTTAGCAGAAGAAAATAGCATTACAGCGCTTGATACTTGTTTCAAGAGAGCACTGTTGCCTTTTTTTTTTTTGTATTAACACCAAGTATTAAGCAGTGTTCCTTATGTACTGTGGTAACTTTTAAAGGGGAACAAACTTCGAAATCACTGTTGTATTTCAAACTACACTTTACATGAGAAATTTAGAACCCAGCTGGGATAACACCCTCTAAAAGGTGCTTGAGGACAGGAGCCCTTACCTTTATGTCTTTTTGTATCCCACGCTGCTGTGAATTGCATGAAACCTGCATTTAAGCAGTTCCTGGAGATGTGTTACCAATGGTAATGTATTGAGTATTCTCAGTATCATTTGACCCCGTATATTCAAAACAAATTTTTAAAAAGATTTTATTCATTACTTTTAGAGAGAAGGGCAGGGAGGGAGGAAGAAAGGGAGAGAAACATCAATGTATGGTTGCCTTTCACCTGCCTCCAGCTATAGACCTGGCTGGAGATCTGGCTTGAAACCTGGTTATGTGCCCTGGCTGGGACTTGAACAGTCAGTGCCAATCCATTGAGCCACACCAGCCGGGGCTGACCATGTGTATTTAAGAGCTGACCAGCTAGTGTTTTAAAGGAAACACTAATGCTGTTTTACAGATGTGGCAATCATTAAAATGTGCTCAGCATTTTGCAGATATTTTACACCATAGACTCAGCCTTAATTGCAAATAAAAACTGCACTCTGTTTATCCACTACCCACAGTGGTTTTGTGGCAATACTGTATCTTCACAACTGTTCTATAGCTCTCCTGTGGCTTTCAATAAAACTAGATGAAAATATACATTGTACATTCCAAATAAAAAGTCAGTTGTGAATTCTTTTGTAAGACACAAGTCTCATGCTTGTTTTAGAAATGTCAGTGTTCCTTCCCTTAATAATTATGTCTATAATTTCTTATATTTTTTGTGAAAATGGGGACTATTTCTTAATCATTGTAAACTGTTACCAGTATTCTTTTCTTACCTTTTTCTAAAATAAAGTGAGGATATGCGATACTGTTTGTAAGGCATTAGGTCTTCCTGAGTTACAATAGACATTCAAATGCAGATTGAACTTTTAAAAAAGTCCTTGGCCCAGATTTGGTTAGAATTAAATGGTATATTATTTCTTATATACTAATAAAATAAATAGAATAACATATATTTGATAGCTATGTTATGTATTACAGATGATAAATTTTATATGAACTATAATAACAAATATAACTAAATCTCTCATTTACTAATTTGGTGACCATGGGCAAGTAAATTGTACCCAGAACTTCTGTTTTTTTTTTGGGTTTTCAAATGGACAGAGGTAAATAATCTACTTTTCAGAGTTGTAAGGATTGAATGAGGAATCAGAATGATTAAGTTGCACAGAGCTTTATTACTATTATAATCATTTGATTTTCAAATAACAGTATATATCAAACAATAAACTGTTATCAGATTGGCCTTTTTATGTTTGCATTTTTTCAGTGTTCACCATTTATTCTCACTCTTGTGAGCCCTGTGAGGTGCAAGACTTGTTTAGAATGGTAGGAATGACCCAGTGGTGGTATGTGGCTCAAGAATGTAAGGTCCTGGAGAGTCTGTCTTATTTTGTTGCTATGGCACACCTCATTGTGGTTAGCAAGGGAGCATTCTGAAAAGGAATCACTCACACATGTTTGTGTCTTTCCACATGCCAGGTTAATTAGGGGAGACTTCCCCAATAAGCCAGTAGAGACACACACATGTTATACACAGAGTGAGTGGGAGTTTAGTCAGTACTTTCTTGGAATCAAGTATATATTTTGTCATGGTAAGAAAGTACCTGTCAATTCCTATTTTAATCAATGTTTTTATTAGGGATTGAGTGAAGACTTACATTTTGAAGGTCTTTTCAATATCTGTAGAGAGAAACATGATTTTTCTCCTTTGTTATTAATATGTTAATAGATTTCCTATACTGAACTGTCTCTGTATTCCTTGAATAGACCCTCTGAATTATAATGTATTTTTAAATGGGCTATTGGATTCTGTTTTTACGTATTTTATTTCTAGTTCTTTTATTTACAATTTTAGACTTTATCAGATAGAACTACTGATGTTCCAGGTGCCTCATAAAAAGAATTTGAAAGTTTTTCTTTTTTCTTATGCTCTGGTCTTTGAAGTTTTAAATATGTAAACCAAAATTAATTTTAGACAGTAATAAAGAATAAAAAGTATTTATTGAGCAAAAGGAGCTGTAGCCTGGGAGATACAGATTCAGTTAGCAACCTAAATTGTACTCTCAAGACCTAGGAGAAGGTGAGACTTGTTCATTAATGGTCCATGTTCACTTGAGAAGAAGGTGATTTCTTCTTTAATTAGAGTGTATGGCTTGATAGAAATCCCTAAAATCTAGTTTTTGATTGTATATGTTGTTTAGCTGTTTCATGTCAGTGTTTATTTTTTGTCTACCTGGCCTGCTTTGGACTAAAAGGGTACATTGCTGTCTCTTTTTATAAATATTTTAGTCTGTCTTGCATCTGTTGTAGTACCTGCTTTATAAAGGTGGCCACTATGTTTTGTTATGTACTATAGATGTTCACAACTAATTTCATTATTGATTATATCTTTAGCATTATGAAGTGAATTTCTTGATTTCATTTGATACCTTGTCTGATACCAGGATAGTAGTCCCTGCTTTCTTATTTGTAGTTGCCTGCTTTAGGACTGTATTTCCTAAGAGGATTATACTGTACATTCTGCTTGTTGACATTTGACCTGTGCTGCCGCTGACTCTGGGAGGAGTGTGCTTCACCTCCCCATTTAATTTGTCTTGGCCACTGACTGTCTATGACTGAGAGAGAGAGAATGGAACAAGTTTATTCACTATGCAAAAGCTGCAGGGGCCATCCATTGTTTTTGTCATGGGTTTTTTTTTTTTTTTTCTTTTCTCTGTCATAAGAAGAGTACATTTCTGATAGAGGTTGCATTCCAGGACATAGAAAGATGACCCACAAAAAAGGAACAACCAGAGTTGTTCCTGCAATAATAGGATAATTGCATAACCAGACTGAAATAATAGGTAAAGTGAGGAAGGAAGAAGCTCTTTAGGAGTTCTTAGGGTTGCAACACATCTAACAAAAGCTGGTTAATATATTTAATGTACTTTTGACTATCTCTTTATCTTTGGGCTTTCAGAATAGCTTTACATATTTTAGTTGTAGCTGTCCTGTTTGAGCACAAAGTTAGTTTTTATTTTGTGAACAAACCTAAAAATCTAGCCCTTTTTCATTATTGGTATGACTGGTACATGATTGGTTTTAGATTATGTCTTCCTACTTTGTTATATTTATTATATATTATTTGCAATTCTTTTCATGTGATCTCTTTGCCTTTTATTTAGGGAATTTTATAGTCATTCTTTGGTTACTTTTCTTTATAATTAATTAATATTTAGAGAGGGGAAGGGAAAGAGAAGGAGAGGGAGAGAAACACCAGTGTGAGAACAACACATCAATCATTTGCCTCTTGTGTGCACCCCAACCAGGACTGAACCTACAACCTAGGCACTCAGTCTGACTGGGAATCAAACCTGCAACCTTTCACTTTTAGCGATGATGCCTAAGCAACTGAGTCACACCCATCAGGACTGGTTATTTTTTTTTTTTAAGATTTTTTGTTTATTATTTTTAGAGAGAAGGGAAGGCAGAGAGAGAGGCAGAGAGGGAGAGAGAGATCAGTGTACGGTTGCCTTTCACCTGCCTCCAGCTACAGACCTGGCTGGAGACCTGGCTTGCAACATGGTTATGTGCCCTGGCTGGGAATGGAACCGGTGACCTTTGGGTTCGCAGGCTGGCACCTTACCCACTGTGCCACCAGCCAGGGCTAGGGCTGGTTACTTTTTACTATGAATCTTTAAATATGCTTAGTTTCACCCTACTTAGGCATCTAGTATTTTGTTTGTTCTGCAAAACACTCACTACCCATGTGCCAGTCTGTGAGCATTTTCTACTTACCTCTTTCTTTTTTTATCATCACCTAAGTACATTTGTTTTTCATTGCTGCAACTCAGCAATGAAGTTGCCCTGATTGGGAATCAAAACTGTGACCGTTTAGTCTGCGGGATAACACTCCAACCAAGTAGGCATACCAGCCAGGGTTGTACTTTCTCCAGGAGATGTGTTAGGATGAGGGGGAGTACAATTATTTAATTTATCAGAACAGATGTTTTCATGTTATTTTTCTACCCATGGCCCACTTTTTTCAGCATTAAATATCCAATAAAACATATTTAGCACTGCCACCACCAGTCTTTACTGATGTTTCCCAGTCATCTTTTAGTTGGAAATTAGTGCAATATTCCTTAAGTTCTTGCTTCTATCAATGGTACCTAATGGATGACTTGATTGGCTATATAATCTTTGGCTCATACTTCTTTTCCCCTTGAGTTTCTTGAAAAATGTTCCTCTATTATCTTGCTTTGTATGTTGCTGTTGTACAATAAAAACTAATCTGATGTTTTTATTTTTGTAAGTGACTTTGCCTTTTTGCCTGTAAGCCTAGAGGTTTCCTTTATTTATTGGTTTGGCCAAAAAGTCCGTTTAGTTTCTCCTGTAAAATAAAAGACATTTTTCATCCTCACCAGTAGCTTTATTGATTTGGATATTTTGAGTATGTTGGTTGTCTCCCACTATTGGCTGGAGTGCTGCTAAACATCTTTAATTGCATGAAACAGCCCCACAGCAAAGAACTATTTGGCCAAAATATCAATAGTACCAAGAAACTTTGTAAACCACTTCTGACACATTTGATCAGTGACAGCACCTTCTTGAAGATCCAGGAAAGTCAATGCGCTCCATAGCAAGAGAACTGCAGATGTTGGATGCAATGGTTCACAGGGTTATTGCTGAGGATATCAGATACAGATCATATGTTCTTAGAAGAGGCCAGTTTATGACACAGCAGATAAAGGAAAGGCACTTTGAAAAAGCAAGAAAACTGCTAACAAAATTGAAAAATCCCAGAGAAAAACACCATCTGATTTTCTTCTCTGATGAATTCTCATCCATGGTACAACTACTTCTCTCAAAACATCAAGGTAAACATCCTGGATCTTCATTGGTGATTTTCTGGATTCTGTGTACAGTATCTGGACTTGTGCGATCCTTGTATACCTTAATGCATTTTCCTTGTTGGTGTGGCAACATCAGGATCAGCATCATACACCTTCTTCATGTTGTCAACTGGATGTAAAGGGATGTTATTAAAGTCCATAATTTCCTTAGCAGTTGGCCCTGCACACAGTCCAGAAGTTACGGTTACTCTAACATTGTATTCCTTCAACATGACGGTTGCTCTCAGAATTTAATACTTTATATCTGAAACAATCATGTTAAATCATAACCTTAGAAACATTGTTTTTCAAAATTAATAAGTATGTGAAATAAGAAGATGCAAAGTTATTGCCACTTCGTTGCACGCACACTGTGTATATATAAATAAACTTTTTGGCCAACCCAGTATAAAATCCAATAGTCTTACTAGGCTGTTAAACCATTCTCAGCCAGTTTTCCCAGTACATGGTAGGTAGGCCCTTTCAATATTTAGATTCAGTTCTTCGTTTATCCAAAATAATCCAGAAAATATCCAGAAATTTTCTGAGATTGTACTTTTAAATATTATTTCATTCTTTTTCCCTCCCTTCAGGGATTCCAATTACATGGCTTTGCCTATCCTTTATATCACTTTTTCTTCTGATCCTTTTTCTTCCTTTATTTCATATTTATTCTCTTGGCTGTTTTTGTTTTTCTCCTCAGTGTCAGTAGAATCTCTTCTCCCCTTAGGTATGTTATGAACAACATTTCTTTTCTGAGATGATTTGGTCTTTTTCTTTCCTTCTAGAATTTGAAACAAGTTTATTGTCTCATTTTTTATGTGCAGGTAGGAATGGAAAAACTTAACCTCTTTTCTGTATACTCCTAGGTTCTTCAGCTGGAGCCCTGTAAATTAGACCAACAAAATACATATTAACAAGAAGAAAACAATTTATTAAACATGTGCAGTGATTAGTAAATCAAAAGGATGGATAGAACTTAGGCTTTTATAGCATCTTAACAAGGACAATACATTTGTAGAGAAATATCAAGACAAAAGGTTTTTGGCTCCAAGAGCAGCAAACTGAGAAACAAATGGAGTAAGGTTTGTGCAGGTCCATCTTGGTGCCAGCAACACCAAGTATTGCATTTTTTCCACAGCTGTAAATGCAGTGGGAATAGGGATTTATGGCAGTCCTCATTGCTTAACAGTTTCTGCTTTTAGTCAGATATGGGAAGCTCTGAGAAAGATTTTTTTCTGTATCTGTTTATTGTCTTGATTTCAGCTCAAAATAGACCTTGTATCAAAGTGGCATATTTTGGGGTGGCATACTGTGGTCCATGCAATGTGGTTCATTCTAAGTTTTAAATTTCAGACTTATAGTGCAGTTTCACATTGGTAAATGTTTGTTAAGTAATATTTAAATCACCCAAGATTGTTTTCTTCTGCCTTGTGGTGGTTTAGGGGAACATGTATTTGCCAGCTGCTATGTTTTTATTGCTTCTTATGTAGTAACTTGGTACAGATGGATATTACTTGTTTTTCTCTATTTTGAGTATATTCAAGTTTCTTGGACCTACAATAAATAGCATGGGTTTCTGTGATAGGGGAGGGGTTTGGATGGCTCACAAGCTTCTTAGTCTGAATGTTCTTTTCTGTTGGTACTGTTAAGGAAGGTTTCTTCAATGTATATAGTGTTATGGAACGGTGGGTAGGGACTAGTTACGACACTTCTCAGTTCTGTGATCCTCAGATCTTTGTTTACTATCAAGGTTTCACAGTTTTCTTCCTCTCTCTGAGAAGCAGTGTCTTCTGGAATCTGCACCTTCTGGCCAACCCATCCCTATAAGTTCCCTAGTTCCAGTGCTTTGACTGTTTTGGTCTTACACTTGGCCTCAGTGTTCCCCTACTCTGTGTAGTTCTTCCTTGTTGGGTGTTACTGTGAACTGTCATAGCTAGGACACCCCCTCTTGGGTCCAGGTGTCTTCTCCTGGCTTTCAGCTGAGGCTGTGTCTCTGGTTTTGCTAGTTTGGGATTTTTATCTCCAATTATATTTAAATGGAATCTTGTTAATTCTGTCTCCTAGTTTTGCTGTCAGAATGGATTATAGCTGGCTGTGTTTGCTGCTTGTTGACCTGTATGGGTTTTGGAGAATGTGTGGACAAAGTTGTATTTAGGTAACCACCATTATCTTGTGGGGAATGCAGATCTCATCAGTACTTTTTAAAGCTTAAAATTCAGTTTAAAGATTGAATTTTTGTAAAATTTGAAATTAAATTAAAAACCTCTTAGTCATATAGTGTGACATTTCTGAGTTTATCCAATAATTACTATTCTTAGCTTTCTTTTTTTTTATTAAAAGATTTTATTTATTATTTTTCAGAGAGAAGGGAAGGGAAAGAGGGAGAGAAATATCAATGTATGGTTGCCTTTCACCTGCCTCCAGCTGGGGCCCTGGCTGCAGACCTAGCCAGCAACCTGGTTATGTGCACTAGCTGGGGAATCGAACCTGCAGCTCTTGGGTTTGCAGGCTGGCGCCATATCATCTGCTTACTGCTCTTGTCGGATTTCTCTGAGGCTTAGAAGAAATGATCTGTTCTCTCCTAGAAGGATGCAGCTAATAAATGATGGCTATCATTTGTAAGTAGTCTGACTCCAGAGCCTTCATCCTTACCACTCCACTTCCTGTTACAAGTTTGTGAAGAAACAGAGGACCTCAGTCCACTGGTTTCAGGCATTTAGTGTAAGAATTTAAATTAGCATTCTTAGAGTGCCTCCTTGGGGTTTCTGCATCTCCCCTGCTGCAGCTATATCTGCTTCTACATTGCGTGAAAGAAGTTAGACTGTTTATAAATATATTAAACCTCAAAATAAAATAATTTTGAAAGGCTTACATTTATCTAGGAAATCTCCCAAGTTTCTACAAGCTGTGATTAAAGAAATGAAGTATCAGATGAAAATAAATTGCTTATGAAGGGTAAAAAAATATATCACAGAATAAATGTTTGTGATATTGTTATATAACAAGAAATATATATTTGTTCTTCATCCCTGATTCCTGGCACAGAACTTAGGAAACCCTTGTAAGATCCTCAGTGATAAGGATGAGAGAAGGGCATCTTCTGTTATATGTCCCTTTCAAGCATACCTGAGTTTATGCTAAAAGGTGACTCTCTGTGGGTCCCTAAATGGCTACAGTGTAGAGGGTGATGGTCAGAGGAACCAACCATGTGATTATCAGGGTTGGAACTTTTAGTGCCACCCCAACCTTCAGGTATGGGAGAGGGGTTGGATTGAATTAATCACCAATGTCCAATGATTTAAATTAATCATGATGTGTAATGAACTGCCTAATGGTTCAGAGAACTTCTGGGTTGATGAACACATGGAGATGCTGGGAAATGAAATACCCAAAGAGGAAGTGGAAGCTCCATGAACCTGCTTCCCCCATGTATGTATGTCCATTTAGTTGTTCTTATTTATATCCTTTATAATAAACTGGTAGTGGTAAATAGTGTTTCCCTGTGTTCTGTGAGCTATTCTAGCAACTTACAGAATTTGAAACAGTCATCAGGACCTGATTTATGCTCCTTTGAGGTGTGAGTACTCTGGGAATCTCGTACTTGTGATTGCGTCTGAAGTAGGGGGTCTTAATGAGATTGAGCCCTTAACTTGTGGGATCTGTACTAACTCTGGGTAGTTAGTATCAGAATTGTACATTGTAGTACACCCAATTGGTGGTGGCAACAGAAATTAGAGTACTGCTTGATGTGGAAAACTTACACATTTGGTGTCAGAAATGTTGTGATTAGGTAAAATGTTTTCTTTACTAAGAGATATTTTAAGCAGATTTTGAAATTTTCACTTCTTTTCTGTATGTACTCATTTAGAAGAGTATATAGGAAGACTTTCTAAAAAGTCATACAGGTAGTTTCTTGCCTTGCGACCTTGAGTAATCAGCATTGTTATTGAGGCCTGTGTGCCAGGCAGTGCTCGTCCCTCTCCCTGGAGAATCAGTCCAGTGGCTGAAGAAATGCTGCTCGTAAATAATGAGAAGGAGTTATCCTAATTGGTGGGTTTTCTCCAGAGTCTTGAACACTACTAAAAATTATCCCTGTTTTCAGTCCTTTAACATAGATTGACATCCTTTAGGGTATTCTGATGATAGATGGCCTGAATTTTGTTTCTACCTCTGCTTTCACATCATCACAACATTGTCATGGTCACTTTATTTATTTATTTATTTATTTTTAAGCATTGATAGTGTTCTAGTTCTTTTTTTTTTTAAAGATTTTATTTATTATTTTTAGAGAGAGGGGTAGGGAGAGAGACAGAGAGGGAGGGAGACATCAATGTATGGTTGCCTTTCACCTGTCTCCAGCTATGCGTCTGGCTGGAGACCTGGCTTGCAACCTGGTTATGTGCCCTGGCTGGGAATCAAACCAGTGACCTTGGGGTTTGAAGGCCAGCACCTTATCCACTGTGCCACCAGCCAGGGCTCATTGTCACTTTTTAACGATACTTATAATGTAATATCTTATGATTTTAGAGGCAGCTTTATTACTATCTCAGCAATTGTCTTCTTTTCTTTTGGACATATCTCATGCTGTGTGTGCCATTCTTGCCCATGGATTCTACTTTAATGTCTTCATTCTCCCACCCACAGTTTTAAAGGGCATGTACTGTAGTTGCCAGTGCTTCACAGTACTCCAAAATAGTTATTATTCTGGGTAGTAATGTCGACTTTGAAAATAAAATAATCAGTTATTTTATTAGTAAAATCAGTTGTTTTATTGGGTTATTTACACTTTTCAGCTATTGTAAATAATGCTTCTGTGAAATTTGTACACAAGTTTTTCTGTGGAGATTATTATTTTTTTTAATATTTTATTTTAAAATTACTTTTAGGGAGAGGGAAAGGGGGAGAGGGAGAGAGACATCAATGTATTGTTGCCTTTCACCTGCCTCCAGCTATAGACCTGGCTTGAAACCTGGTTATGTGCCCTGGCTGGGAATTGAACCAGTAACCTTTGGGTTTGCAGGCTGGCACCTATCCACTGTGCCACCAGCCAGGGCTATTTTTATTTCTCTTTGGTATATATAGTTAGTAGTAGAATTGCTGGATCATATAGTAACTCTGTTTTTAACCTTTTGAGCAACTACCAAAGTGTTTCAATGTATTTTCCAAACTGGCTGAATCATTTTAAAATTTATACTAGCAATATATGAGGTTTCTAATTTCTCCACATACTCACTATTACTTACTACCTTTTTTTAAAAAAATAAGATTTTATTTATTTATTCTTAGAGAGAGGGAAAGGAGGGAGAAAGATTGGGAGATATATATCAACATGTGGCTGCCTCCTATGCACCCACCACTGGGGACCTGGCCTGCAGCTCAGGCATGTTCCCTGACTGGGAATTGAATCTGAGACTCTTGGATTCACAGGCCAGCTCTCAATCCACTGAGCCATACTAGCCAGGGCTATTATCTCTCTTTTGATTCTAGCCATCCTAGTGGGAACAAAGTGGTACCTCATTAGTGGTTTTGATTTGCATTTGTCTGATGGCTGATGATGAGCACCTTCTTACATGTTATTGGCTATTTATATGTCTTCTTTGGAGAAATGTCTGTTTAGATCCTTTCCTTATTTTTTAATTGAGTTATTAGTCTTTTTATTATTGATTTGTACAAGTTTCTTACATGTTCTAGATACAAGTCTCTGTTAGACATGATGTATAAACAGCCCTAAAGGATTTTATGCCTTTAATATGTGAAGAATAATAATAATCATCATCCTGATTGAGTATTCTGGTTCAAGTATTTCTTTTGATACTCATAATAACCTAGAGGCATAGATGATATTATCCTCAGTACACATGTGAAAACAGAGGCCCAAAGAACTAAAGAACTAACCTAGAATCAGACAGTAGTTACTGTTGTCTAAGGCATAAGTCACACCTGGGCCTACAAGCCCCACTGCACTGGGACTGTATTGACTGAGCTTCATGCTTCTTCTTCTTCTTCTTCTTCTTCTTCTTCTTCTTCTTCTTCTTCTTCTTCTTTTTTTTTACCAATACAGAAGTTTATTTAACAAAAGTTCAATGTGAAAATTTACAAGACTCAACTTTTATATTGCAGTGAAACAGAAGATATGAAGAGGGGATATGAGAACAGTTGATCTCACTGGCAAACACAGCCATTCTTTATGCTCCTTCCAAGGCTTCTAACATGATGATACTATTGCCTCGTATTATCACCATTTCAATATTGTTCTGTTGTCCACTGGTTGCCATCTCCATACATTCATCTATCACAAGATTCATAAAGGGATCAAATCCCCCACAGTATTCCTTGGACATGTCTGCCACCATTTAATTTCAACGATAACTTCTTGTCCATAAATTTTTTTAACTCATGAGGGTGAGCTTTACTCTTTGTGTCTAGCCAGTGAACTCAAAGATATCTCCAAAATTCCTGGGCTTCTTACACTCCATCCAGCTTCATGCTTCTTAAGTTGGAGTTTGAAGACTGTCTGAGATACTAGTGTGTGTAATACCCTTACTTTTGTTCATATTATGGCCACTCTTGTGATCCTTGACTTACTCTGTCACTTAGTTTTTATGTCCATACTTCCCTTCCCTCTCAGTTACTCATAATATATAATGCATAGTTATAATTTGTTGTGTCATGGTTTTCCTTTTGGTTATTCTGTGTTCGTAATATAGATAAACAGGATAGAGAAACATCTTTAATAGAGGGGCCTTAGCTTGGTAAAAGCAAGGTTGATTTTAAAAACTGGTGCAAGTTAAAGAGGTTTATTTTTGACTGTTATGTAAGAAGAAATTTCTAAACAGCTAAAACTGTTCCTCAGTGGAATCAGCTGCTGAAGAACTTTCCAGAAGTGTATGTTTTGAAAGCAGCGGTGGACTTCATACCTCTCAGGGTGATATAAAATGCATTTCTACGCCAGGTGACTCGCTAGAACTTAAGGCCTCTTCCAAATTGGGGAAGGCCTTGTTCCCTACCACACAGCTGACAGATAATATAGCCATAGTATAGTGTGGCAGTTTCTTATATGCTTTGGCTTCAGGTTTTGCTTTTATTTTTAAAGCTGAATAAACATAGTGATAAGCTCTTGGAAATTAACATGGTAAAATATTTTTACTTTTTCAATTTTTATCTGCTTTGTAAAATGTACTTTAATTTCTCAGATTGATAGAAACTTTAGTTTTCATGCAGAAAGATGACTCTGGTTAAGGGTAAAGATCTGGGGGTCATCCAGATCAGTATTTGAGTCTCAGTTCTGTAGCATCCTTGCTATGTGACCTTGGGCTAGTTACTTTACTTTTGTTTGCCTTGTTTCCTCATATGGAAAACAGGAATAGGAATATCCCCCTACCCTGGCAGGTAGCACAGTGGATAAGGTGCCGGCCTGCGAACCCAAAGGTCGCTGGTTCGATTCCTCAGTCAGGGCACATAATCAGGTTGCAAGCCAGGTCTCCAGCCAGATCCATGGCTGGAGGCAGGTGAAAGGCAACCATACATTGATGTTTCTCTGTTTCTCTCCCTCTCTGCCTCTCTCCCTTTCTCTCTTTCTGGAAATAATAAATAAAATCTTAAAAAAAAAAAAAGAATATCCCCCTAAGCGGCAGTCAGGATGTAGTGCTTGTTTGGCACATAGTATTATGCTTATTAAATAATTATTGTTTGAAGTTTATGGACATAAATGATTGTTATAGTAAAAATGCCATTTTAAAATTTTTCTCAGAGGAAACGCAAGACTAGAAGAGGCTTGTGAAATGTATACCAGAGCTGCAAATATGTTCAAGATGGCTAAAAATTGGAGTGGTATGTATACAATCTTTTTTGTTTGCTTTTCAGGCAAATAACCTTAAAATTACTTAGAAGGAGGAAATGACTGCTCTCTCCTTAGAGAATAAGACCGTTAGCCCCAGACCATCAGCATGGTATGGCCACCATGAACTGGGGTTAAAGAACCTTGAGTTAGTGAATGAAATTGAAATCCTAACATAAAATTTTAAACATAGGAATGGGTCTGTTTTAATTTCTATAAATCACTTCATACAGTAATAGTAATTTTTGCTTCTTACTAATGTGCTTAAGTAAATTTGTTGCCATAAAGATTGAAAGTTATAGTAAAGCTCAATGAAAACAAGATAAGTAAAAATGCCTGCTTTTCTTTACCTAAACATTAGTAGAAAACTTCAATTTCTTACTCTGAGAATAGCTCTCTGAGAACTGATTGTGATTCTGTAACAGGACCCTTGTGGGGAAGGTCCTCAGTTTTAATGGACTCAATTTGTCTGCCACCGGGAATGACTCTTAGTAACAGAATTTGGTGAAAAGGAAAGATACTTTGTTTATTTGAGGGATATACAGATTTATATTAAAGGTGCAATTATGCCATTAAATCCCATTCCCTTTTAAAAATACCTACAATATATACAGTCCTGCTAGATTAGGCTGGCAAAAGGTCCCATCTTTCAGAAACAACAGTTCACAGCTTAGCATTTCAGTTATAATTCAAAGTTCCCGACAGCTGCTATACCCAATTAGGGGAGGATCTTACGCATACTCCCCAACTCTTATACCACATGTAATTCTTTGTTTCTGCATAAGCTGCATGTCTCTCTACCCCCCTTCTCAAACCAGGTGAGTTCTCAGGCCACCTGTTTGTTTATAGGTCCATCCAGGGGAGTAGAGAGAGACTGTGTTTGTCTGCATGTCATTTCAGGGGAGCCCCTCTGCATGTTCATCCCAGGAAGGAGATCCACCCCCCTACCCTGAGATTAATGACTGCCCCCTATTTTAGATCCCCTTTGATATAATGTGTATAGTAGACAGTTCTGACCACTGATGGAACTTTTATGTAGCACCGTAAGCCTTTTTGACACTACCCTCTGGGTAAGGCCCCTCCTACTTGGCACAAAAAGAACAAAGGCTAGTCCACCTGGCTCTCACCCCACCCCCATCCCTAAACTGCAGAGTTAGGGATTTTGGGTTTTCCCACTCTAACAGTTCCGTTCAGAAATGTGATAGTGGGAGTATTACTTATATAAACCCCATCAAACTTATTACCATTTTTAAAGTAATGCTTTCCACCCAGTAAAATTACACATAACAAAATCAGAATTATCTTTATTGGTCTGAGAGGGGATGCTCTCTCTGTCACTGATTTGAGAAATGAATTTATCCCTGCCCCTAGAAAAAGAGGCTTGTCATGCATGGTAGGGTATTTCTGTAGTGAAATGGAGGTAGCCTTCAACCAGAGCAGGGACATGGTCTCCGGCCCTGGATTATTATACCTGCTACATGACTTACAGGGGAGACAGGGGTCCTTGGCCTCTCCAGAATCATTTCCTCATTTGCTCTGCACACCCCCACCCCCAGCTTTATCGAGATATAATTGACACAAAATGTTGTATAAATTTAAGATGGATAACGTGTTGATTTACCCATTTGCTTTTAAGGCTAGGCTTTTAAAATAATTTCAATGAAGAAAATGCTGTTGAATTAGATGAATATGAATGGTCTTTTTTGTCTCTACAATTTTTTTATAAGTTTAGTTTTACAAGGTTATGTTATGTGTTTTATTTATTTATTTTTTTTTTAAATTTTATTGTTGTTGTATTACATCCATCCCCTTTTTGCTCCCCTCTGTTCCCCCACCCACCCACCCATTCCCCCCAAAGTCAATCCCACCTGTTGTCCATGTCCATGGTTCCTTTATACTAGGTTCTTGTCTAAGCTGCTCCCCATCTTTGCCTCTACCTCTCCCTTCCCCCTACCCCGTTCCCCTGACCACTGAAGGCCTATTCCTTGTATTCATATACTTGGTTCTGTGTTGGTTGTTGTTAGTTTTGTT
>PVIW01010023.1:0-47310 GCA_004026585.1 Noctilio leporinus
GAAACGCAACCCAGTTGCCTCTGTCATACATTCCTTCACTACAATGAGTAATATACGCCATTTAGTTAACTGTCTGTGCATTCCCAGTGTTCCATGCCTGGAAGGCACTGACGCACACAACAAGGTCAGTTGTTCTTTCAGTTTGTCAGACATGCCAATTTCTTCCCTGCCACAGGAAGATCACATGTTCTGTTCTCACTGTCTAGAATACTGTTACCCTAACCTTTTAACCTCTTCAACACCTCTGGGATTAATTCTACAAATAAGTGTCTTGAGTTTATCAAGTTCCGAGCATTATGTTATTTATGGAGAATGTAGTGGTGAGCAAACAGACATTTTTCTCTAGTTCCTTTGCTTATTGTTAAGCATATAAGGAAATAATCCAATGTAATATTAACGTATATATAATTTAAAATAACTTAATTACTGTGATAAGCACATTTCTTGTGTGTTTATGATAACAAGAATCTAATCTAGACTTGATGGTTGGGAACAGTTAAGTGGCATTAAAGCTAAAATCAGAAAAACATTAATTGATGGCCCATCTGTCCTGACTACTGGTATAGCATGTACAAAGACCCTATTGTCAGAGTAATTTCAACATGTTTAAGGAACTTATAAGGGACGATATGACTGGGTTGCAAAGTACACATAGGAGTGAGAGAGGCAAAGAAGTATAATGGCCAAGTGTGTGGTTTGTGAATTCAGGTTACCTGCATTTAGCTCTCAGCTCTCTTGCATACTAACTGTGTAATAAGGGTCAAGTTACTGATCTTCTTAATGTCTTACCCCTATATAGGGGCCTGATTTAAAATGTCTTATAGAATTCATGAGAATTCAATGACATAGTATCTGTAAAGCTCATAGGACCATAAAAACTGGTTACAAATGATATTCAATAAATGTTATTTATTATTATTGTCACTGGAGAAACCCTGGTTCTTCTCACCAATGCGGTAAAGAATTAAAGATCAGTGAGCCTTTTAGCATGCACACCAAGTTTATTAGTGGATGGAAGAGCAAAAGCAAGGGTGGCCAAAGTCTGATGACCAGCAGCTATGTAGTCAGAGGGCCAAGGGAAGAGAGAGTGGCCAGAGAGGCCAGGTGGCCTAAGGTCCCCTGACCAGAGGCTGGGGGGCTGGGCACCCACTCTCTATGTGGCAAAAGGGCCAAGAGGAGACCTGAGAGAAGGGAAGGGAAGGGAAGAGAAGGGAAGGGAAGGAAAGGGAAGGGAAGGCAAGGGAAGGGAAGGCAAGGCAAGGGAAGGGAAGGGAAGGGAAGGGAAGGGAAGGGAAGGGAAGGGAAGGGAAAGGAAGTGAAGAAAAAAGAGGAAAGAGTGAGTCCTTTGTTATGAGGAGTTATATAGTTAGTGGGATGGGGGTGAGAGAGTTAAATTTTGTTTGGCAGGTAAAGATGTGTCAGCTTTCCCAGGGAGATGTGACTATCCAAAAGTAGGTGAGGGTTGGGGTCTGTTAGTTTGAATCCTTATCTTGCTGTAGACTATTTGTACATTTTGTATATGTGACAGGAGCCAGGCAATTAACCAAAGTTGTTTTAGGGGCTTTTCTTTGAGCACTGTAGTCCCCCTCCCCTTCCAGGCCTTGCGATGAAAGCACAGTCTCAAGGTTTTCCTTTTCTCAGCTAGTGGAGATGATACACACAGACTTTCAAGGGCTCCCCCAATCCTTCAAAATCACAGTTTGCTTGTGTTGTTCAGAATGCCTGGCAGCCTTATCAGACTAGGCTCAGGGTTACCAGGTCAGTGGGTGAGACATATCTCCCTTTGCTTTTAGCCTTCTGTATTAAGTTCTCTGTTAGACTGCAATGGTGAGGGCCCTACTTTTGTGTTCCTTCAGGCCACTCATTTGACTGTAACATTATGATATAGTGGGTAGGCAAGGATAGCATGGTTGGGACTAGAATGAGTAGCAGTATTGCAGAATTTAAAAAGGCACTCACCCTGGCTGGTAGCACAGTGGATAAGGCTCCGGCCTGCGAACCCAAAGGTCGCAGGTTCGATTCCCAGCCAGGGCACATAACCAGGTTGCAAACCAGGTCTCCAGTCAGGTCTGTGGCTGGAGGCAGATGAAACGCAACCATACATTGATATCTCTCTCCCTCTCTGCCTCTCTCCCTTCCCCTCTTTCTAAAAATAATGAAATAAAATCTTTTAAAAAAATTTAAAAAAAACAAAAACAAATTAAAAAAATAAAAATAAAATAAAAAGGCACTCACTTGCACATTCCCTTACACTTTGCATTCTAGGTGCCTGTCTTGTCCAACTCTACTACTGGCCCTTAGAGAGAGACCAGATCATGCAGACATGTAAAAAGATTTTGGTTTTTCTACTAAGAGCAAGGATAGATGAGAATTTTAACCAGGTGCATTGAATGAGGTATGTATGTTACATGTGCTAACATTTATTTTGAAAATATCATTTGGAAAAATGTGGATTGGGGGAAGCCAGAGTCAATGTGGATGGTAACCAGTTAGAAAAAAGTTTATACAGTTAAAGCATGACAATGATGAGAACACGGACAATAATGGTGATAGAGAAAATGGAAAGACATGGACAATTTTGATAAATGTCTAGGAGTAAAATTCATAGGACTTGGCAATGCATAGCATGTGAAAGGCCAGGACAAAAGAGGTGATAAGGATGATGCCTAGATTTCTGGTGTGTGCAAATGAATAGCTCATTGAAAGAGATGGCAGCACTGGAAGGCAACCAAATTTAGGTAATATAGTTTGAGATGTCTTTGAGACACTTAGTTAGATAAATTGAATAGAAAGTTGGTTATTCTAGTCTGGAGCTCTGCTGACAGTATAGGCTGAAAAATAAATGTGAAATAAATGAAGATGAGGGTATGATTGGGATTCTATAGGGAAAATATGGAGTGATAATATGAAGTCTTAAAGCCAAGCTCCAAGAAATTCAACTGTTCAATATCTAGGTAGAGGAGGACGACCTTACAAAGGAGATGGATAAATCAATAAAAAGTAAGAACACCATCAGGAAATTAGTGATACTGAAGTCAAAAGGAAATAATGTTTCTAAGAGGAGTGTTCCATGGTATTGGAGGAGGCAGGAAGGTCAAGGAATTGCAGATTGGAAAAAATATTTAAAGATTTTATTTATTATTTTCAGAGAGAGGGGATGGGAGAGAGGCAGAGAGGGAGAGAGACATCAATGTAAGGTTGCCTTTCACTCGCCTCCAGCTACGGACCTGGCTGGAGACCTGGCTTGCAACCTGGTTATGTGCCCTGGCTGGAGACTTGAACCAGCGAACTTTGGTTTTGCAGGCTGGCACCTTATCCACTGCTCCATCAGCCAGCAAGGGCATGGAAATATTTTTTATTGCCTGTAGCAACTAGAGGCCATTGGTTATATGAATAATGAGGGATATTGTAGGAAGTGTTGGAGTGAAAGTCACATGTAAGCTGAGAGTTAAGAAGTAGGTGAAATAATGGCAACAGAGCCATTTCTTCCAAGACATCTAGATTTTAAGGGAGGGGTAACAGGCAGCACTTTTTAGAGGGTTTCATAAGTTCAAGGAAGGGTGATTTAAAAAGAGAATTTGCCAAATTTAAATTTTCAACATTTTATTGTTGAGCTTACTTTGATGTTAAATGCTTTACATACATATGGCATTCAATCTACACAGCAGTCCAATGGTAGAGGATTATTTTCATTCTACAAATGAAAAATTAGGAGCTTGGAGAGGTTAAATGGCTTGCCTAAGGCCACATACTGCCTACCCCCTGTCCCAGGTTCCTTCAATTCTGCTTGTCCTTCCTCTACTTTAGCTTTCTAAGAAATCTAAAGAGGTAGCCAAAGGAACACTGAGAAAACCAAATCTCCTAGCATCCTAAAAGGACACTGGAAGTTCTTTGAAGTGGGAGTGGTGGGAAGGAAGGACAACACTTTAGGTGGTATCTTTGTGCTTTCTCTCAGGCTCTGGTAAGTTTTGGGAGTAGTGCCCTCTGCCATATGTTTCTTTTAAACCAGGAAGGGAGGGCAGCAATTTAAGGGAGTTGGGGAGTGGCAGACACTTGTAAGTTTTCTCTCTCTGGCCAGTCCACCTAACTCCTGAGGACTGGTTACTAAGCTCAGAGACACAACACTCTTTTTTATAAAACAGGTAAATTCCTTCATAGGGCTCATACCTGTTTCAAAAAAGAAGGAACAACAGGGAAAGGAGGAGCTCACATTGAGCCCGGCTTTTTTGAGCTGTGGACAGAAGTACAGACACCTGTCTAGATAGGGTTCCTATTTTAAAAAGCAGCTTCTAGAATAGACCTCTCAGTGCCATTTCCACCTATATTGAGAAGTGCCTCTCTGGTAAGCTCTGAGGATCTGCAAGGAATCAGTGTCTGTCACTGCCCTCACATTATCTTACAATCAGGAGGGGTCACACATAGCCATCAAAACTAACATTTGTGCTCTCTTTTGTTCATGGCTCTATCTTTAGCACCCAGAACAGCTTTAATTTTATTAAATGAATGAAATAATAGTTGAAAGAATGACACAATTACATGTTTAAATTAGTGAGATTATTTGAATGCTTATTGTGTGTCAAGTGCTGTTCTAAGTGTTTTATATGTTTTCATTGTGGTATGTGATAATGAAAGGCACCTAATGCTATCACAGGGTGATTTAAACTAGTTTGAGGGGTTAGGAATGACCTCCCCAAGGAAAGACGTTTACACTATGATTTGAAGATAGGGTAGGCTTTAACAAGGTGAAAAAGGGAACAGAGATGGAAATCATTCTAGGCACGATGCTCCAGAAATAACAGCATTTATAGAGGTGCCAGTGAAGGGGAGAGACCTGGACTGACTTGAGAGATTAAAAGAAGGCTTGTGTGGTTTGGCCATGTAGCACCTAGAGATCACACTATGGGTTTTGGTGTGTTTGTCTAAGATCAGTCAAGAATTTGTAACTAGGGATGGATGTAATACAACAACAATAAAATTAAAAGAAAAAAAAATAAGAAAAAAAAAAAGAATTTGTAACTAGAGTATGATATCAGTTTTGTAGAAAATTCTATCAACACAATAAATAACAGATGAGAGACCAGAATTGATGTGAATAGATCCATAAGGAAAATATTGTAGTAGTTCGGGTATGGAACAATGATCACTTGTTATAGAATAATGGTAGTAGAGATAGAGAAAAGTGAAGAGATTTAAGAGATATTTAGAAGCTAAAGTCCATAGAACTTAATGTTGAAGATGGCTCCCTGGGCTGTCCTATATAACAGGATAGATGGTGATACCATCTGTTAAGATCAAAGGAAGACCATGTTGGGAGTGGGACAGTAAAGATTATGTGATTTTGACTTTAAGGTACCTTAAAATCAACCAAATGTCTATGTCAAGTAAACTGAAACAGGTCAGGGGCATATCTATCATAACCAGAAAGAAGGAGACAATTATAGCTATAGATGCAGGTAAATTTTCAGATTTGATAGTAGGAAGTTAATATGGTCCCTCCTGATGACTTTTACTGTGTCAGTAATATAGGTTAGTAAAATGGCCATCTTCTGAGAGTGAAAGGAAAGAAGATAAGGTGTTTGAGGAGTTAAGTTTGAAATAGTTGTTACAGGCAATTGGAAAGAGAGCTGATTGGGAAAATCCAGTAAACTTACTAGACAGTATTTCAATTGAGGTTAATGCTTATGGTTATGGATGGTACTGGTCTCCACTGATTTGATTTTTCACCAATAGCTGGCTGCTTCTTGACTGTAGGCTTGGTTTATCCAGACTTTCATATGGGAAAATTTCTGAGTTGGGTAACTGAGTAATGCTAGTACCCTTAAGTGAAGAATTGAATACAGAGGTGTGTACATATCTGAGTTTGAGGTGCTTGTGAAAACATCCAGGATGAAAAGGAAGCAATCTGACATTTTAGTCTTGTGGTCAGGAATTAGCTCCAGACCAGAAACCTATTTTTTGGACTCACCTCAACAATCAGTACCAGATGAAGCTGTGACTTTGAGTTAATTCATCCAGAGCTGATGGAGCAACTGTCCACAAACCAAAAGGTTTCCATTTCGATTCCCAGTCAAGGTACATGCCTACATTGTGTGCCAGGTCCCCAATTGGGGGCATGCAGGAGGCAACCAATTGATGTATGTATCTCTCACACCTTGTTATTTCTCTCCCTCTTTTTCTCCCTTCCTTCTTCCTCTTTAAAAATAAACAAATAAAATCTTTAAAAAAAAAAGAGAGAACTGATGGATAAGGATGGGACTTATGGAATACTAGGAGACTGAAAAATAAATTTCAGAAGCACTGGAATGCAACCAGGAAAAAAGTAGAATCACAGACATAAAGAAAGGAGGGGGTGGTAATGCTATGGAGAGGTAAGGTCAGATGAGAACTGAGAAAGGAGTCCTTCAGGATTCATTAATTAGCACATCTTTGTTACCTTATTGAGAACTGTGTCAGTTGGGGCATATGGGGGCCCATAGAGAATGCAGCCTGAATGAATTAAATTGAAGAGTGAATAAGGGAAGTCTATTTTGTTTGATGGTACTTCATTTGAAAGAAAATGAGGAGAGTTTGATAGAGGAAGGGTATAAGGGAAGGTTATTTAGGATACATTGTTTAATATGAAGAGGGGTCTTAAAAAGAGAATCTGTAAATGTAGGAGACAGAATCAGACAAATGGTATAGTTCTAATCCCTTATTTTCAGAACAATCCTCCAGGTAAAGTAGTATTACCCCCATTTTCAGAGATGAGGCAACTGAAACAGAATTTCAGTCACTTTTCTGTAGTCACACAGCTAGTAAGTAACAAGTAATATGAATGTCCTGGAGTGTCTGTTAATGCCAGACATTTGACCTAATGTTCCATATTCATCATTTAATTTTTACATCATGGCAAAATGTATAACTACCTCTACTTTAAAATGAGAACCCCACAGTGGATAAGGCACTACCCAAGAGTCACTGGTTTGATTCCCCAGCCAGGGAACATAACCAGGTTGCAAGCCAGGTCCCCAGCTGGAGGCAAGTGAAAGGCAACCATACATTGATGTTTTTCTCCCTCTCTGCCTCTCTCCCTTCCTCTGTCTCTGGAAATAATAAATAAAAATTTAATAAATAATAAGTAAAATGAGAAACCCAATATTCAGAGTGGTCACAGCACTTGCCATACTGTGTACTACCATTGATTCCTTTGTTTAATCTCCCCAAAATAGACAAGATTACCAGTGTTTTTCAAAAGTCTTTACAAATTCATGGACATTAAGTGATACTTTTTAAAAGCAACTTTATTTACATATCCACATACCATAAACTTCACTCTTTTAAGTTGTATAATTCAATGCTTTGGATATTATTTAGAGGTGTACAATCTTTCTTTTTTGTGCAGATTTAAAAAAAAGATTTTATTCATTATTTTCAGAGAGGAGGGCAGCTAGGACCTGGCTGGAGACCTGGCTTGCAACCTGGTTATATGCCCTAGCTGGGGAATCGAACCAGTGACTCTTGGGTTCACAGGCCAGCACCAATCCACTGAGCCACACCAGCCAGGGCTCCAGAGGTGTACAATCTTTACTACAGAATGTTATAATCACCTTCAAAAGAAATCCCACACCCATTAGCATTCACTTCCCAGTTTCTACCCCTTGACTAGGCATACACAAATCAAATTTCTGACTCTATAGATTTGCCTATTCTGAATGTTACACACAAATGAAATCATATAATATGTAGCCTTTTGTAACTGGCTTCTTTCACCCAGCATAATGTTTTCAAAGTTTATTCACATTATTGCATATATCAATATTTTATTCCTTTTTATCATGACTAATATTGCAAGTGGATATACCATGTTCCACTCATCCATTCATCAACTGATGGACACTTGGGCCACTTACAACCTTTAGCCACTATGAATAATGATGCTATGAATGTTCATGTACCAAATTTTGTTTGGACATCTGTTTTAATTTCTCTTTGATAGATAGCTAAGAGTGGCCCTATTGGGCCATATAGAAACTATGTTTCAAGTTTTGAGGAATTGTCAAACTGTTTCAAAAAGAGGCTGCATTGTTTTACATTCCCATTAGCAATATGTGCGGCTTCTAATTTCTCCACATCTTAGTAAATAATTGTTATTGCATGTCTTTTTTAAATCATGGTCATCCTATTGATGTAAAGTGTCATCCTATTGTGGTTTAATTTGCGTTTCCTGAATAGTAGATGATGGTGAGCATCTGAGCATGTGTTTATTGGCTATTTATATAACTTATTTGGCAAAATGTTCAATTCTTTGCCCATTAACAACTAGGCTATTTGGCCCTAGCTGGCGTGGCTCAGTGATTGAGTGCTGGTCTGCAAACTGAAAGGTCATTGGTTTCATTCCTAGTCAGGGCATATGCCTGGGTTTCAGTCCAGGTCCCCAGCTGGGGGCATGTGAGAAGCAACGGATTGATGTATCTCTCACACATACATTTCTCTCCCTCTCTTTCTCCTCCCCTTCCCCTCTCTCTAAAAATAAGTAAAATCTTTTGAAAAATTAGGCTATTTGCCTTTTTTTTTGTACAATCTTGTTAAAAAATTTTATTGTTGTTGTATATTTGCCTTTTTAATGATTGAATTACAAAAGTTAATTATAGATTCTGGATACATCTATGACTTGCAAATATTTTCTGATTTTTGTCCTTTGAAACCACAAAGGTTTTTAATTTTGATAAAGTCCAATTTATCTATTTGTATCCTATATTCTTGCTATAATTACTAATTAGTACCAGGAATTTATTCATTTATTTTCTTGGCTGATTCTTTGGGATTTTCTACATAGGCAATCATGTCATCAGTGAACAATGATAATTCTTCCTTTCCAATATGTATACCTTTTCTTGTGTTGTCTTATCTTACTTCATGAACCAGGAGTTTGCTGTTGAATAAGGGTGGTGAAAAGGGACACTCTTTTCTTGTTCTTGGTCTTAGGGGAGAAGCATCTAGTTTATCACCTATTAAGTATGACATTATATGGTGATTTCTGTAGATGTTCTTTATTAAACTGAGGAATTTCCCCTATATTCTTACTCTGCTGAGAGTTTTATTGTGAATGACTATTACATTATTGTCAAATGCTTTATATGCACAAAATGACAATGATATAATTATATGTTTATGGGATGGGTTACATTAATTGATTTTTGCATATTGAACAGACTTATATACCTAGAATAAAACCTGCTTAGTTGTGGTATACAATTATTTTTCATTGATTTGATTTAGTAAACCTTTGTTGAGGATTTTTGCATCTATATCATGAGATATATTGGTCTGTAATTTTCCATTCTTGTAATGTCATTATCTGGTTTGGTATTAATGTAGTGCTGACCTCATAGAATTTATTAGGAAGTGTTCCCTCTGTCCCATCTGTTGAGTTTTTAATGTACACAATCATACTTTTAATTTTCAAGACTGTTGAACATTTTGCCTTGAAATCATCACATCATAATTCTATTTTAATTTATTAAATTAATAATTTAACCACATGTGTACGCATAATATAAATGTGGTTATATATACATACCCTCCTTTTATTGCAGTCCATTTTCTTTGCTTTTGTGCTTGAACTTCTCACCTTATTTTCTAAAAACAACTTCATCTTTAACTCATTTTAACAATCTAGTATGCCCTTACATATTTTTCTACATTCCTAAAATCTTTTATAGATAGATATACAAAGACCTGTCCAGAAAAAGTCCAGCCATTGTTAATATAAGAATAATTGTTCGCACAATATCCATGTAACCTGGCAGTCAAGGAAAGTGGACTGGAATGCAAGTGCATATCAATGTGGACAATGATGACTTCACTGTAATAGTCAGTGGGAGCAGTAGATACCATTGAATGAGCATGTATACTGTTTGGCCTTCAAATTCAAAATAACTGAGTAAGTAGAGCAATGAATCTGCATCAAATTTCACATTAAGCTTGAACATTCCTCCACAGAAATTATTCAGATCATTCAGAAGGTCACAGCTATGGGCAACTGGTGATTGGCAGCTTTGTCACAACAATGCACACACTCATGCATCATGTCTTGTGCAGAGTGTTTTTGGAAAATATAAAATCACCCAGGTGACTCAGCCCTCCTACAGCCCAGATTTGGTGCCTGTGACTTTAGGCATTTCCCAAAACTAAAATCACCTTTGAAAAGGGAGAGATTTCAGATCATCAATGATACTCAGACAAGTGTTTGATCTCCAAAATATAAAGAACTTATATGATTCAACACCAAGAACACACACACACACACACACACACACACACACACACACACAAAAAACAGTCAAAAAATGAGCAAAGGGTTTGTATAGACACTTCTCTAAGGAGGACATACAGATGGCCTGTAGATACATGAAAGGATGTTTAACATCACTCGCCATCAGAGAGATGCAAATTAAAACCACACTGGTCCAAATGGCCATCATTAACAAATCAACAAATAACAAATGCTGGTAAGAATGTGGAGACAAGGAAACTGTAGTGCACTTTGGTGGGAATGCAGACTGGTGCAACCACTATGAAAAACAGTATGGAATTTCCTCAAAAAACTAAAAATGGAACTGCCTTTTGATCTAGTGATTCCACTGCTAGGATTATACCTGAAGAATCCTGAAACACCAATTCAAAAGAACCTACGCACCCCTATGTTCATAGCCGCACTGTTTATAATAGCCAACTGCTAGAAACAGCCTAAGTGCCCATCAGTGGATGAATGGATCAAAAAACTTTGATACACTTACTTACACAATGAAATACTATGCAGCAGAGAGAAAGAAGGAATGCCTGCCTTTTGTGATAGCATGGATGGAACTGTAGAGTATTATGCTTAGTGAAATAAGCCAGGCAGTAAAAACAAATACCATATGATCTCACCTATAAGAGGAACCTAATGAACAAAACAAACAAACAAGCAAAATAGAATCAAGGGCACGGAAACAACAAACAGGCTGACAGTGACCAGAAGGGAGGGAGGACGGGAAAAAGAGGGGAAAGAAGGGGAAGAGTTTAGTCAAGGAACTAGTATAAATGACTCATGGACATGGGCAACGAGGTGGGGATCAATTGTGAGAGAGGGTATGGGGTAGGTGGGGCAGGGGAGAGCAATGGGTAAATAATAGGAGGGATCGTAATATATGATGTCAAACTATATTACAAGCCCACTGTAATCAAAACAGTCTGGTACTGGCATAAGATCAGACAGGTAAATCAATGGAACAGAACAGAAAGCCCAGGTCTCTATGGTCAGTTAATACTTGACAATGGGGGCAGGAGCCTAAAATGAAGTGAAAATAGCCTCTTCAACAAATGGTATTGGGAGATCTGGAAAAGTACATGCAAACAAATGAAACTAGACCACCAGTTGGTACAGTAGTCACTCCTTATTCCTTGATGCTTGTTCTTTCTAAGCCTTTAAAGACTGCCCTGTGTTCACCCCATATTCCCATAGACATTCTCATTTTTCACACCTCTAAGTGCTGTATTGATCAAAGCCTCAGTTTTTGGTTTTCTCCTCATACACATTTATTTCCTAGAAGGTCCCATCTAACTTCATGTTTTGAAATACAGCCATCCCCTGACTTTTTAAAGTTGTGTTTTGCCACTTTGCTTTTGTAAAAAACATACATTAGTGTTTCCACTAACAGAAAGACATCTGAAGAGGATTATTGCTTTGAAATTAATGGTAATCACTTCTTCACTTATGATACTTCAACTTACAAAAGGTTTTGCAGGAATGCTCTACTTTCCAACAGTGCAGAAACCTGTATTGTTTTAAACTGATGAACCAAAATATTGTGTATCCACTCCTACCCATTCCCTTTGACTCCACTCATGTATCTATGTAGCTACCTAATGGACTTCCACTTGTCTAAAAAGCACCTCAAGCTTCAGGAATGTAGAGTTCTGTCCAGTAGAAATATAATGCTAGCCACACATGTAATTTACCTTTCTTTAGTAGCCAAATTTTCAAATGTATACACATGACATTAAGATTAATAGTTCATTAAGTTCCATTTATCCAAAATACTATATTGACATGTAATCACTGTAAAAATTTTTAGATATTCTACATGTTTTCCCACTAAATCTTGAAAACCTGATATGTAATTTACACTTAGAGCATATCTCAATTCTGACTAGGCAGATTTCAAGTGCTCAATAGCCACAGTTGTGGACATGGGTGTATAGCACAGTTTTAGACATACTTTCCTTAGTCTCTCCTGTTCATTTCCCAATGAACTGTGACTCTAACTTTAGCAGTTTCTCATAATGGTGGACTCCTAACATTTAAGCCTTGTTGATTGAATTCAGTAGGGGCTTCTACATGTGCTACAGTGTCCTCCAGGATGATGGAGGGAAAAAAGACAGTCCAGATAAATGATCACACCAGTGAAAAACACAATGTGACTATTGGACCTTGAATGGAAGGGGGTTGGCAGCTTTAGGAACTTAACTGGTTGTACGTACCATACATGCTGGCTAGAGGAGGCAGCACTGTCAGGTGAGGCATGAGGAGACAAACTGGGGGCAGGATACGCCAGACCAGGCTCCCACCTTCCCCTCACTTTCAGTTGGACATGTTTCTTCCAGGCAGGCCCAGTATATTTTAATAGGGCCGCCTTGCAGCAGGACTATGGGACCCCATTGGAGACTAAGTAGCTCCTTCTCATCATGGGTAACTGTGAGGTAATTCACCCCACACCCCCCAGATGGATGTCCCTTGCAAATTCCTATAGGTAACGTGTTTCCCTGCCTCAGTGGGGCCTGGTGTGTTCAGCAATTTAGTGTGTTAATCCGCAGTGAGAGTGGGGGCAATGTCTGTTCCCTAGGATTTACATACCTTTACAGTATAAGGTGTCCCAGCAGGGGTCCCCAGTCTGGTATAGTGGGCAGCAGGCTCTACTGGTTGGCCATTCAAATGTATCAAAGCCTGGGATGGGGGTTTAGTCCTCCTAGACAAGGTTTTACCTGTTAATAATATAATCTGCTGATTTTAATTTTCCATCTTTCTCTTCTACCAATTCTACTGCTTGCAGGTTATAAGGGAGATGGAACCTTCATTCAGTATCATGTTCTTTTGCTCAATTTTGTATATTCAAACCTTTGAAATGTGATCCCAGACCTATTTCATGTGGGTGTTCATACATGGTGCTCAACTTTTCTGATCCCCTAATGGTGGTAGTCTGGTTTGCATGGTGATAAGGGACAGCTTGGCTTAGGCCAGACAGGGTGCCCACACAAACCAAGGCATACTTAGAGCCCTTACATAATCACTTTGCCATTCCCTCACCAGTTGGGAATTGTGGTGGATGGCCCCAGGCTCCTTTGGCAGTTGCCTTGGGTGCTGTTTAGAACATAAAGGACAGGGCATGTTAGTGCATTGGCCAGCACACTGTATTTCAGGGGCAATCCAGTGTTCTTTGCAATGTATCATCCCATCCAGGCTCTGTAGTGGCCACTCTCCCTATGCATCCAATATGCTGTATCTACTGAAAGGTCAGTTTTTGGGTCTCATACCTGAGCTAGGGCAGGAGCTTCCTGATTGCCAGGGTGTGTCAGTGCCTTATGAACCAAGACAGGGAAAACCCAGAGGACTGCCTTAGGCTCTTGCAGACAACCCAAACTTCTTTCCACAGAACCTGACCCCACAAGGTCTTATTCATGATTATCCACCCCTCGGTTTGCTACTGTCTACACCCTATGTTTAATTCCTTTAGGACAGGCCAATTTTCACTGCAAAAGGTTAATGGCTAGGGCTCATGAGTGCTCAGGCAAAAGGCTCTGCATTCATTACTGTTTCCTTCCAGATAGTGTCACAGTGTTGGGCATATTAGCATCTGCAAACTGTTCCTTTTGGACAGTTTGCCCTGAGGAGACCAATGTGCATACCACTGTGCACCTGCAGGAATATTTTCCCTTCCTCTCTTCAGAGTGCAGGGGCTGCCACAAAAATAGTAGCACCTCTGCCATTTTAGAGACAGTGGGCTGGTGGACAGAGTGTTCCTCTGCTGCAAATAGACATGCTGCTAGAGTGTAGTGGCAAGTCGATGGAACATTTTCTCAACCCACAGTTTGTTAGCCAGGGATGTTTTCACCATGATTCACTGCTCCTTCACAGGGTGGGGGTGGGGCTCCGCCTGAAGGAGCGCTGTGCTGTTTACACTGCTGGGAGCTGGTGTTCTGTGGGGGGATGTTGAGTCTCTGCCTCCTTTAAGAGCTGGGTCCACAATCCTAGGAGTACAGCCTCTTCCTGTTCTCCCTGCCACATTGCTTACCCCTAACTTCCAGAGTCATAGAAATATCTAACTCAAATGGTAGCCCTGCCCGGGAGATGTCCAGAACTTCAATCTGCTTCACTAGTATTTTTGTCTCCTTTAACATGGCTTGCTGCTCTGATTTCAATATGCACACAGGCCCTTTTTAAACAAGGTTGTAAAAGGAATGGAGAGAATGTGCCAGGTGGAGAATAAAAGTCCTCCAAAATCCCATAATTCCTACAAAGCTTTACATCTCTTTCATGTTCTTAGGAGTTGGATAGGCTTGCATGTTACCAGTTACAGCTTCCAGGACAGAGCATTTCTAAACTGGAAAAATTACTCCCAAAGACTTCACTGTAGTGCCTCAGCCTTGAAATTTCTGCAGGTTCACTGCCTATCCTCTCCCTCACAGATGTCCCAGCGAAGTCTGCCCGTCATCCTGCAGGAGAGGCAATTTTACATCATATCATCAATGTAATGGGTCTATTTTACTGACATGATGTAACAAAGAAATAGGAGCTGGTCAGGGGGAAAGTGGGAGTAAAATTGTCCAGAGAGAGGGAATAATATATGTAAAGTTTTGAAGTTGGAGAAAGTTTGATGCATCCTGGCCTCAATATCAGGACATAAATTGTATTTGTTGTCCTCTGTAAATATTTTGAAGGTAAGGACCCTCACCAATTCTATCTGAACCTCAACAGCTCAGGACAGCATCTGGCATGTCAATATTCAATAAATACCTATATATGTATAAAGCAAGAGAACGTCATGCCAGACCTTGAACTAGAACTACTATTGTCTTTTTATAAAAAAGACTTTTTCATAAAGTATAAATATTAAAATATAGGTGTTCCCTTTCAATGCTAAGGAATTCAGAGAACTGTATTCACCATTTAAGTAAAAAGGAGTGCAGAAACAACTAACCAGTGTTGTTTCTTTTTTAAAATTCTTGAACAGTCACGGTGCCTCTGCCATGTCCAGGTGTTCACCTGTTTAAAAATGAATCAGAGGGTATTGAAAGAAGTAAGATCTGTGCACAGCCTAAATAAATAAATTAATTAATAAATCTACTATTTAAGATGGAAAACTCCAAAAAGAGTAAGTCGTAGTTCCAATAACTTAAAATAAATTTGAGTTGTATTATTGGAGGGGGGTAGGATCTGACTCAAAAACCAAATTCAGTTTTTACTATGGGTTTGGCACTGTCTCTAGGATAACTTTCACAAAAGAGAGTCCTGCAATACACCATTTCTGTGGTATATTTCACAAAAATAGCATTCCAGAGTAAAATAAGTATTAAAGAAGAAAAAAGTCTGCTTAATTTTACTACAATATATCTAAAGCACTATCATTTAACATGTAATAATTATGTAAGCTATCAGCATATTTTAAATTTTTTGTGTTAATTCTTCAAAATCCAGTATGTACTTTAAATATGTGTAAAAATATGTATGGGTATAAATGTATTTTTGAATGTGTTTGGTAATATTGTAATTCATATTACTTAAAAGAGTAATTCTTTAAACAAATGAATTAACATAGGCATTTTGGAAAAATGAAAAGTTTGTATTAATATGATTTGAGAAGCTTACAGAAGGCAGTAATTAAATGCTGAATTGTCTGGATGTGAAAGGAAATAAAAAGTACACATTGGAGGTTATGGAATAGACAGGGGAATGTTAAGAAGAACAAAGGAAATAGAGAAGCCAAAAAACTTAAATGCATGACTCATGGACATGAACTAAGGGGGACATTGCTGGAGGAAATGGTGGGGTACTGGGTATAGAGGGGGATAAAGAGGGGAAAATTGGGACAATTTTAATAGCAAAATGAATAAAATATATTAAAAATTTTTTTAAAGAAAAACAATCAGTAAAAGTTGTGAAGTCTATCCTATTTATATGCCAGACTATCAATGTATGTTTGTATATGTATATGCTTGGATGTGCATAAAATATGCATTGACTTTATAAATGAACACATGCAAAGTAAACATCAGGTACATATTCTGACACATATACTCATAGAAGTGGCATGATCTTTCTACCCTTTACCACCTCCTTCCACCTTTTCCATTTGTCCCTCAGCCCACACCTTACCTCAAGGCCTTGTGACCCCTTTCACTAGTCAAAGCTTGGAGGCCAGGTTATTTGGTTTGCTTCTTGTCAATCTCAGCCTACATCACTGTCTCCCTGTGAGTTTGAAGGAGCTGATTTGTATTTGACAATTGCGCTACCATTTGAGTTGTTCTTCATTCTGTCAATGCAATCCTGAATGACATCTACACCTTTCATGAGCAGGGGACTTTCAGAACAGAGACCAAGGCCATTTAACCACAGTTAGGAGGATAAGTGGGCAGGATCAGGAAAAGATCCTCTCAGAGGAAGTGATCATCAAGTAGCAACTATTCTCATTTCACAGTAAAGGAGATGGAGGGTCAGAGATGTTATGTAACTTGCTCGATGTCAGACAGGCAGACAGAGATGGGACCAGTTTTAAACCCCAGGTTTGTCTGGTCCCAGTGCAAATGCACTGTGCATCACTCAGAGCTCACTCTCATGACAGGATTACTTGTTTTTATTCCTACCTACCAATTTCACTTTCTGGGATTCTGCATCCTTCAATATTTAAAAAAAAAAAAATTCTACTACATACAATAATAAAAGAAGCTACATAGTTTGTGAAGTCCAGCGTAAATGAGATGATTGATAGGACCATATTTTCCTCTATTTCCCTTCCAGGGAGCCAGCTATATTACTGGTATCTTATTTTAATCCTTCAGGTATAACACAAAAATAACATAATTTGCTTATCTTAACACATACCATCCATTCCAATCCTTACCATAATCTAGGAAACATGTACTCTTATTGGGCCTAATGGAAAAATGAGAAAACCTAGGATCCTAGAGGCATTAACTTTTCTGGGAATACAGAGTGAGTCAATAAGAAAACCAGAATTCTGAATCCAGTGCCAAGCCATACTAGCAACAAGATCTCCAATCACAAAGTTACTCTGAGCCTCAATTTCAATATCTGTAAATTGAGAATAAATGTAGGCCCTCTGAACTGAGGTTGTGAGACTTGCTACAATAAGAAAACTACATGCCAGTCTAGCACTGGAACAATTTTCTAACTATTCTAAAAGTAAGTACTAACTTTTAAAATTAAATGTTCCCAGGAATATTCCCTTTATTATAAACATTTTTAATGTAATGCCCAGTATATTCTTGGTCTCTTTCCACAGTTTAATTTTTTTCTCCATTTTAGTCTGTTAGAGTAGGTGATGAATCCCTTTTTTGTTGTTTTGAGAACTACCAAGGGGTGACTATAGCCCTGTTTATCAGGAGACATTGGGCACACACCCAAGTGGAGGTAACACAATGTCAAGCAGTAAGGATACCAGGTGATGGAGATTCTGGAAAGATGGGGGCAGTGGTGGTTGCAGTTTTTCAATCCCACCAAATACCCATATATAAAGAAAACAATTTAAAAACCACACACACATAAAAAATCCAGAACAAATTAAATGTACAGACAGCATTTAAAATAAATTGGATCCCTGGCTGATGTGGCTCAGTGGATTGGCACTGGCCTGCAAACTTAAAGGTCGCTGGTTCAATTCCCCAACCAGGGCACATAACCAGGTTGCAAGCCAGGTCTCCAGCCAGGTCCTTAGCTGGAAGCAGTTGAAAGGCAACCATACACTGGTGCTTCTCTCCCTTTCTTCCTCCCTCCCTGCCCTTTTCTCTGACTAAATAAAATATTTAAATAAATAAATAAATAAATAGAAAAGTTAAAATAAACTGGGATTACAATTTATCCCCAAATTAAGTGGACAACAAACCATAAACTATTTTACCTAAATCAAAAACGATAATACATTAAGAGAATAAAATCAGCATTTTAATTTTATTCATCAAAGATTTATTGTACAAGAGGAAATCTGGAAAAGGGGAATCTCAACTCAGGGGAAAAGGCAGGGAATTTTGAGTGAGAACAGGGCCCGGAATCAACAGCCAACAGCAGGTAAGTACTAGGTGGTGGAGTCCTGGGGAGGAGGCTTCAAAACTCATGACCTTGGTTGCTGGCTAACAGAACTCTTGCAAACCCCACAGGAAACCACAGAGCAGGCAGCCCATTCAGCACAGTGGGTGGTTAATTCCTCTTGGGTTTTAAAAGGATGCAAATTGAGGGTCACAGCTCTGGGCGAGTAGGTGGGTAAGAAAATCTCTCTCCCTCAGCCTGCTCTCCTGCAGAGGCAGGGCTCAGAGCATCAAACTCCAGCAACAAAGCCCGTCTAAGGCTAGTTGGACTAGGAGTGGGGATAGAGGCCAGGCCAGGAAAATGAGGGGAGGAGGAAGAGGAGCTGTGGCCAGAAGCATCAGTGGAGGGAGAGGAAGGGCCCTGGTCAGGAAACCAATTGTCGGAGAGGAAGGGGGACCGGGAGGTCGGAGAGGAGGATGACGACGATGACGAAGATGACGATGATGATGACAATGACGACGATGACGACGATGATGATGATGATGACGACGATGATGGCGATGATGATCGCTCAACAAACCACCCAGGGAAAGGGTACAGCCGACCAGGAGGTGAGGGCGACGAGGCGCGCATCCTCACTGCATGCCAACGCGGCTGAGCCTGAAGGCCTGAGGCCTCAGGATCAGGAGAGCTTGAGCTTCTCTGCAAGGCAGGCCTTCCTGAGGCGAGCCCAGGGGAAGGAGGCCTCTGGCCAGCAGGCCCAGGGAGAGAGCGGCGGCTGCTGCGGGTCGACCTTCTCTGGGTGGGGCGGCTCCGGAGGACGACGCTTGAAGTCACGCTGCTGCTAGGGAGCGCAAGGCTTCTTGGCGGCGAGCGGCGGCGGCCGAAGGCAGGGCTTGGCCGGGATGCGGAGCTTCGGTGGGCAGGGCCTGGTCCAGATGCACGTCCGCGGGTAGCCAGGCTTGGCGCGGAAGCAAAATTTCGGAGACCAGAGCCGGGCCTGGAAGCAGGGCGGAGGCGGCGGTAAACTGGACCTGAGGTGGATGCACTTTGGCGGCGATCAGAACCGGGTGTGGATGTAGAACTGTGGCGAGCAGGACCAGTAGGGGATGCGGAGCGGCGACGGCGAGCATTACCTGAAGCTGAAGCAAAGCGGCGGCGAGCACGACCTGGTGCAGATCCATGGCTTCGAAGACCAGTACCTGACCCGGATGTATGGTTCGAGCCAGCACCACGTGGTGGCACGGCTGAACGGTGGCAACTGAGTGCTGGGCCCGGCGCAGATGCAGCAGTAGATGCAGATGCAGCTGTAGATGCAGATGCACGCCGGGGGCGGGATGCGCGGCCGGATGCAGGGCCAGGAACAGGTGTGCCGCTGGGGCCAGCAGCGCCTAGCAGGTTGGCAGGGCCTCGATGGGCAGGGCCTGGCAGCGGGCTGGTGCTGCTTCGGAGGTCTGGGCCTGGTTGAGAAGTAAGGCCCCTTGCAGAAGCCCGAGGTGCATGGTGGCAGCTGCTCGACTGAGCCCTTGTAGGGGAGGGCAGCAAAGGCACTGAACTCTCAGGCACAGTGCCCTCTGGAGACGAGGAGAACCGTGGAAACTTCTGAGCCCGGGCAGCCTTCCTGCGGCGTTGTCGCTTCTGCCCACGGCTGTTTGCAGGGCCTGTGGTGTCAGCGGGACGCCCGCTGGCGGGGTCAGCACCCCTCATGGCTTGCCACGCGGCAGCCGCGCTATCCATATCTGAGGTCTGGAGGCCTTGGCCCATCTCAGGCCCAACACAGCTCAGGTCTGTGTGGGCGCTCGGGCTGTCCTGGAACTCAGAAGGCCCTGTTTCCTGCACACAGGGCATGAAGGGCAGCCCTGGGTCATCCGCAGCGGTGGAAATGGCGCCAGCGTCTGCCAATATGCAGGAGGAGGCACCTGCGGTGCCACCGCCCAGGGTGCCCCCACCCAAGGGAGACAGGCCGCTCCAGTCGCTTGAGACTGTCGGCGCCGAGGGGCCCGCGTCACCTTTGCCGGTCCCGCGGGTGTCGCCAAGAGCAGGGACGACTTCGTTCTTCGGTCCTGCGGGGACCTCACCCTGCTGTTGCTTCTCCTCCTTCTCCAAGAAGGACTGGGTGGCCATGGTTCCAAGTTCTCACACAGAGACCTGAGAGCGAGGAAGTGAACGCTGCCTGTCTAGAGCTGAGCTGGAAGAAAGAGGTGGCTGGGCGGGCACTTTGGAGTATCTGCTCGGGATTGGTCAGCTAGATTCACATGACTACCAGCTTCTCTGACCGCCAACCTGCCTCAATTAATACAGAACTCAACGTGGCGCTCCACGCCCCCTGGAGTCCTCTGGAGGAATCAGTGCAATGTAATCCCTGTTCTTACCTGGCGCATAATAGGTGTGTTTTGATACGGATGGCTTAGGCAAGGAGGCTGTCCATACAAACAATTCCAATCACCCAAATCAGCTTAGCTTATCAGCGCCACTGTGGTGGTTTAACCTCTGGTGATAGCTCGAAAGAAATACCATACTGGACAACAGGATATATTCCTGAGCTATATGACCTACCAGGAATCTGGTCAGGACACTGGCACCTGTGTGACCCAGAGTCGACTGTCCAAGAACCCCTCTGGGTATCTGAAGGACCTGACACGAGGGTCTGTTTGGAGACCAGTGTGAAGTCAATAAAAAGGATGGAGCCCACACTGTTTTGCCTCCAGAGGTACAGCACTGGGGTATGGCACTGGCATAGGGCAGGGTCGGGAGTGTGGCTGAGTTTTCCATTAAGATACCTTGTCTTATGTCAGGAATTTCATTATGATTCTGGATGATACTATCTTTAAATATGCATCATCATTTATATAGGCTGCATAACAATATACAGCTATTCTTTTGGCCTACCCCTAGTTTCTGTTAGAAAAGATATGCTGTGATGCACAGGCTAGATCTTTAATATTTGGACACTGATTTTTAATCCTAAGTACTAAAGGGCTGTCTGTTCAGTACTCCAAATATTAAAACTAGTGTAGGAAACCTAGTACTTAAATTCTCACATACCCACTGGCAAATACCAGAAATGGTTAATAATTTTTTTGGTAGCATGATCATTCATAAGTTATTTATATATATATATATATATATATATATATATACACACACACACACACACGTATATACACACACACATATATATGGTGCACACGATCAATTGGCAACATTTTAGTAAAATAAACAACATACCAGAAAAGTATTATATTTTGAAATAAATGTATTCTTATATGTAAATACATAAACATAATCATTATTTTAAAAATTGTTCAAAAAAGTCTCTATTTGCTGCAATAATAGACTCAATTCAACTCCAGAATCTCCAGCATGCTTTAATTAACTTTTCTTTATCCATACACATCATAATGTTTTCATTCTTAGCTTTAACAGCTTCTTTATTGGAATGAGGTTGTTTATTAACTTCTCTCTCACAAATGCTCCATACATAGTAGTCTAAAGGCTTTGCATCTGGTGAACTAGGTGGCCAGGTTTCCTTTGACCAGAATTCAGGAACATTGACACTGAGACATTCTTACACCTTTTTGGCATTATGTGCTGGTGCACCATCTTGTTGGAAGATAAAATGATGTCCATTTGTGACCTGCTTCATCCACGGTACAACTACTTCTCTCAAAACGTCGAGGTGAACATCCTGGATCTTCATGGATGATCTCCTAGATCCTGTGTACAATATCTGAACTTATGCGATCCTTGCATAACTTATGCATTTTTCTTGTTGGTGTGGCAACATCAGGATCAGCATCATACACCTTCTTCATGTTGTAAACTGTACATAAAGGGATATTCTTGAAGTCTGCAATTTCCTTAGCAGTTTGCGCTGCACACAGTCCAGAAATTATGGTTGCTCTAACATCATATTCCTTCAACACAATGGTTGCTCTCAGAATTTAATACTTTATAGCTGAAACAATGATGTTAAACCATAACCTTAGAAACACAGTTTTTCAAAATTAATAAGACATGTGAAATTAGGGGATGCAAAGTTATTGCCAATTGACAGTGTGCACCCTGTATATTGTTTTGTAACTGTTTTTTGGCACCCAGAAAACACTTTTCATGTCATTAAATGAATATCCACAGGACCATTGTGTAAATAAAAAATATTCTTCTTATGAAATAAGCTTACATCTTCAAAGATTGGTCTATGGACCAACGATTATATTGTTACCAATTTTTCATGCTCTATAGCACACCAGTGTGAAACATATACTTCTTAAAATTTTTTCATATCCTTAAATATGACCTTGTTCTGGATTAATTCCCTGAAGAGGAAATTCTTGGTATAGCCATAGTTTTTTTTTTAAAAATTGGTAAGTGGTTGTTCTGAAAGTCTGTTGTAGCTTTTTTTTTTTTTCTTTTTTTTTTTCCAGAATGGAATGGGCTGTTTACTGGGGTGGATGACCAACTATTCCAGGACTCAGCTCAAATATAGAAAGAACTATATTTGGGGTGTTAAATAATAGGCAGTAGATAGTGGATTTGAAATGGTATGCAGAAAGGGATGAAGTGGAGAGTGACTGCAATGGAACAATGAAACAAAGAATGGAATATGAACTTGAACACAATATGAAGTTGGAAACTGAATGGCATGAAAATTCAATGGAATATGATGCTTAAGTATAATGGAATGCAAAATGGAAGTATCTAATGGCATCAGGAATGAAAGAAAGCCATATGTAATACAAGGGGAGGAATGAAATGGAGTGTAGTGTGAAATTAATATAAAAAATGGAAGGAAATAGAAATTAAAATAGGAATAGCTGTAGAATGAAACAGAATATGCAATACTCTCAAATAAACTGTGAAATATGCACTGTAAATTTAAAAATCAAATAATGGAATGAAGTTTGGAATGAAATGAAGAACGCAAGGTTATAAAAGATGGAATGGGCACTGAATAAAACCATTAATATGAAAATTGAAAAGCTGATGAAGTACAGGATGGACTTACATGAAGAATAAATGAATAGAATGTGTTCTGGCACCCACCACGCCTTAATAAAAGTATTGTGGAACAAACGACATGCATTTTATTCTGCTCAAGGATTTTGTGGATTTTCATAGGGTTGAACAGGAATGTCTTGTCCCTGCTCCACAATGTCTGGGGCTTCAGCTGGGAAAACCTGAATGGCTGTGATACCGTGAGGTAAAACCAGCCATCAAGGATGGCTCCTAGATTTTGGCCATTGTATCTGGGTGAACGATGGTGCCATTTCCTAGAATAGCCTTGCAGATGGGGATGCAGTTGGAATCAGCCCTGACTTGTCCTGACTATGTTGATCACTACATCCTCTGTAGTTGTTCTAGTCATTTAGAGGTACAAACCCCCAATTTGCCATAATGCTCTGAATTCTATAGGTCAACTTTTAGCAGTTTCATGGATCCAGTTTTCCTCTTGGAAGTTACTTCAGATTGCTTTTTGAGAGCTTTTCTTTCCTTGTTTCTGGAATCTCTGGGCCTTAGTCATGATCCATGACCTTAGACTTAGTAATAACTAAAATGCCCCACAGTTATCCTTGCTCTCTTTAGTATATATAATACACACACACACACACACACATATATATATGTATCTCCCAGTTATTAATTTGGTCTCTCTAACCCCATCTCCATGCCTTCAGTGCTATCTTCTTTTTCTTTTCCAGTGCTCCTGTTTAAGAGATAGTGTGTATGTGTGTTTATGCTTATAGAAAAACAGCTAGAAGGGTGACATCTCTCATACTTTATATTCTGAATGTTTTCAACAAGCACACATTACTCTTGTACTCAAAAAGTACAGTTATTTGCATTTTAAAACAATTATAATGTTCAATAGGTTGTAACATAATAATGTTACATTATACTACTAGATGGGGTTGTAAATTCTCAGGTTTCTTGCCAAATGGAGAGCTGACAATAAATATAAAAAGTCAGAAACATGTCCATTTGATGTTGCAGTTTCTCTTCTAGGCAGCAATTATAAAGAAATACTCACATATTCACAATGTTATATGTTCAAAGGTTGTTATCATAGTGTCATTTATTTTAAATAACCTCAATTTCCATTAGGATATTGGTGTCCATGGATTAAACTTCAGCAGCTTTTACAGGATGTTTTTGGGAAAAGGGTTAATAGAAAGAGAAAATGTCTATAATGTTACACAAGAAAACAAATTATGTACATCACTTGTCTATTTTTACATGTATATTAATTTTTATATTATCTAGCATTCTACATGTATTATAACTTAATTCACTATAGACCAGAGCTGTTTTGCCTCCATGGTGGGGGTTCATGGGATTGGAAACATCTGGAGACTATCACAATTGTACAGTAAGAGGTGCAACTGGCATCTGGTATGCAGAGGTCAGGGATGCTCTGAAACCCTTCAATGCCCAGGACAGCCCCTTACAACACAGAATTCTGACCCAAAATACCCATAGCATTGAGTCTGACAATATCTGCACTTTCTAGAGCATTTAGATAATTCAGAATAGTTTACCACAAAACTAAAATGATGTACCTGTCAGTAATTGATACTATTGTGAAAAGTTCGTTGGTTGTGTGTGTAAATGTTAAATTTTCTCTGAATATCCTTTACAAACAGCAGAAATGTGTTTTTTAAAATGAATTCCTTTTGAAAAGTCATTCTTAGCCCTGACTAGTGGCTCAGTGGATAGGCGCTGGCCTGCAAACCCAAAGGTTGCTAGTTCAATTCCCAGTCAAGGAACATAACCAAGTTGCAAGCCAGGTCTCCAGGCAGGTCCCCAGTTGGAAGCAGGTGAAAGGCAACCATAGATCAATGTTTCTCCCCCTTCCTTCTCCCCACCTGCCCTTCTTTCTAAAAATAATGAATAAAATCTTTTTAAAAATAAATAAAGTCATTATTTTCCATGCTACAAATATTGCACATATGAAACATAGTAGTCATTGCTTAAGAAATTATGTAAATTATGTATTTTAATTGCATCTCATTTGCCTTTAGGAATATCCCACCAAAATAATAATCATCTATTAATTTTCAAGTTTCTAATCACAACATGGATTTTTAAATACGTATGTATTTGGTTGAAATAAAGAAAAATGGAACATTATAATGCAATGTATCTCATATAAAAGGCAATGTGTTTGATAAACCAGGTCATAATAATCTCATTACCACTCCAGTGACTAGTTTGGGAATGGACATTGCTGTTCAGTTAATAACATCTAAATGTAAGTCATATTGGGGCCTTGAGGAAAGGGTTTCTAAGCTTTAAAGAAATAAAAAGAGATAAAGACACAGGTGTTTACATAAAATAACTTAAATAATGTATATATCATAACACTTTAAAGATGAGCATGGATGAAGTGTATCCTACACCCAGGACCAAACTGGAAACACAACTAAATGAAAGAACTATCACCCTGCATAGCCAACTAAAGACTAGCTGAAGAGAAGCCTTATAACCAAGGATTTACAAAAGAAGCCACATCGAGACTGCACCTGCATAGCAGTTCACATGCTGTGGTCGACATTGAGCCTCATAGTCAGCAAGCCTGAGAATTGATACAACACTCCAACCAGCCAAAAACAATCAATACTCAATTACAACAGGAGGGCCCACATAGCCTACACAAGGCACATTCCCAGAGCACACAGCTCAGGAGATCAGAGACTGTACCACTGGCACCCACAGGACACCTACTGCATAAGGCCACCCCATTAACATGGTGACAGACTGTAAATTGTTCAGCCCCACTCTCCAAGACACTTAAGTCTGACTGCAGATTACAGAGAGACTTCATCAAGGAAAAGAGGCAGACACAGGAAACAGAACTCTAATTGTAAAACAGCCTCCATAGGCCCACAATGGGGAGTGATCTGGCATTACCAGGGGCAAAGCCAGAGAGAAGAAGGTGAGGGGACCCAGATACTATGGTGATGAAATACACCACAATCTTCTACATGAACTATGAGTCCCCCAGCATACTCTTTTTAATTAACATTCATTTCTTGTCCTCACAAGAAGTACATTTTAAGTAACCAGTGTTTGTATTATAGTGTATCTCAAATCTCATATTTTACATCTCCTTTCACTCACTCCATATTACCTCCCAATTTCCTCTTCTTATTTTTGTTTTAAATTCTATTTTCCCCCTTGCTACAACTCATTTCCAATCTCCACCCTAATGATTTCTCCCCTCTCCAGCCTCTCCAAACCATTCTCTTTTGTCAATAGCCACCACACATTCTTTTTATAAATTCAGTTCATAAAGTACATTTATTCTCTCACCAACTTCACTAATAAGTGCTCATTGAGTGTGAATAGGGAGGTAGCTGTGGTGTCTATGCAAACTTATTTATAGATCATAACTATTCTGAGATTTCAAGTCTCAAATCTTAGTGTCCCCCTCTCCTACTCCACTTATATCTTCCTCCGGCTATTTTCTTCTGGCTTTTTCCTTCTTCTGTTACCAATTAGTTTTTCCCTATCCTAGCCTGGACCCAACTCCTCATTCCCAGTATTCCTCCTCCCTATAGCACCTCAAAATCACTTTTCTTCCTTCCACACATCTCTTAAGCCTCTCTTTCTCTCATTTTTATCTCACAATCCCAACCCACCTATAGTAAGGCTATCTCATATGTGTGTGTGTGTGTGTGTGTGTGTGTGTGTGTGTGTATATTAAGCTTAATACTGTAAACTTGCCCTTTCTTGCTTCATTCTGATTCATCCCTCATTCCTATATAAGATGTAAATTTTGCTTTCTTTCTCTCATTGCCTTGACACTTCTCGTTACTATCATTGCTCCTCCCTCTTACCTCTCAAAAATCATATATAATTCAGTAAGTCAACTCAGTTGTTTCTCTTCACTTATAATAGTCTTAATCTCTGTATATTCTGGGTCATTGGCAGTTGAAAGTGTGACTGAGGGTGGAGGATAACTTTAAGGTATGGTTAGTTTGCCTGGACTGATGGTTCTGTTTTAGTAGCAGCTCAATAACAGTATATAAAACATGGTAGAAGGAGTGACTCTCAATCAACTAGCCAGAGAGAAAGAATCAACAAAGAGCAACACGTCAGCCAAATTAAAGATACAACCAGACAGCCCAAATAAATGTCATAAAGGACATCCCAAAAGCATCAAGGTGAGGAAATCTGGAGACTGCACCACCGAATCCCGTATGTCTCTGACCACAGAAGATCACTCCACAAAGGCAGGGATTCAAAGCAGATTAAGAAATAAAAATAAGCAAGAAGAGACACCTAAAATAGGGAGAAAAAGAAGCAATCCCTCACTGGAAGGAAACAAGAAATCCCCAGGAAAAAAAATGAAAAATGAAATAGAGGCAAGCAAACTATCAGACACGGAATTCAAAACAATGATTATAAGAAAGCTCAATGATCTCAGCAAGCTCAAAGTATACTACAAAGAACTCCAAGGGAACTACAAAGAACTTCAGGGAAACTACAAGGAACTTATTGAAAATTACACCAGCATTAGAAAGGACATAGAAACTATCAATAAGAACCAGGAGCAAATGAAGAATACAATTTCTGAATTGAAGAACACAGTAGAAAAAATCAAAAACAGCTTACAGAAAGCAGAGGGCCAGATCAGCAAATTGGAGAACAATGTGGAAAAAAATACCCAGAAAGTGCAACAACAACAACAAAACTGAAAAAGAATGACAAGGGTTTAAGAGTGCTGCAGGACACCATGAAACACAATTATTTCCATATCATAGAGATACCAGAAATAGAGGAAGAGGAGCAAGGAATAGAAAATGTGTTTGAAAAAGTAATGACAAAAAACTGTCCTAACTTGGTGAGAGAAAAAGCTACCCAGGCACAGGAAGCACAGAGGGTCCCAATGAAGGTAAACCCAAAGAGGCCTACACCAAGACACATAATAATTAAAATGGCAATATTCAAAGCTAAGGAGAGAATCCTAAAGGCAGCAAGAGAGAAACTGCTAACAACATATAAGGGAGCTCCAATAATGCTATCAGCTGATTTCTTTAAAGAAACACTGTGAGCCAGAAGAGAATTACAAAAAATACTCCAAGCAATGAAAAGCAAAGGCCTACAACCAAGACTCCTCTATCCAGCAAGGTTCTCAATAAAAATGGAAGGTGAAATGAGGAGTTTCCAAGACAAAAGAAAGCTTAAAAAAGTTACACCTCCACCAAACAAGCACTACAAGTGATGTTAAAGGGACTACTATAAGAAGACGAAGAGAGAGAGAGAAAAGATAAATACAAAGGGAAAAATCACAATGAATAAGTACCTATCAATAATAACAATAAATGTAAATGGATTAAATGTTCCAATCAAACACATAGGGTAGCTGAATGGAAAAAGAAAACAGGACCAACATTTATGTTATCTACAAGAGACCCACCTCAGAACAAAAAATCCACACACACTGAAAGTGAAGAGAAGGAGAAAATATTTGAAGCAAATGGACATGAAAAAAAAAAGCTAGGGTAGTGATGCTCATATCAGATAAAATAGAGTTAAAAACAAAGGCCATTAAAAGAGGCAAAGAAAGACATTTTATAATACTTAAAGGAACAATCCATCAAGAAGACATAACCACATGCTCATTTTGGCAGCACATACACTGAAATTGGAACAATACAGAGATTAGCATGGCTCCTGTGCAAGGATGACACTCAAATTTGTGAAGCATTCCATATTTTTCTCACCTATTACAGGACAACAATGAACAAAACAAACAACAAGCAAAACAGAACCAAATACATGAATACAATGAGTAGGTCTTCAGTGGGCATGGGGGAGGGGAGAGGAGAAGGCAAAAAAGGGGAGCAGTTTAGTTAAGAAACCAATATGGAAGAACCATAGATATAGACAAAAAGTGGGATTGACTTTGTGGGGGAGTGGGTGGGTGGTGAAGGGGACAGAGGGGAGTAAAAGGGGGCTGGATGTAATACAACGACTATAAAATTAAATTAGAAAAAGAATCAGAAAAAAAAAAGAAGACATAGCCCTGGCTGGTGGGTCAGTGGAAAGGTACCAGCCTGTGAACCCCAAGGTCGCTGGTTCGATTCCCAGTCAGGGCACATAACCAGACTGCAAGCCAGGTCTCCAGCCAGGTCTGTAGCTGGAGGCAGGTGAAAGGCAACCATACATTGATGAAAATAAAAAAAAGAAGAAGAAGAAGAAGACATAACCCTTGTAAACATATATGCACCCAATATAGAAGCACCCAATTATATAAGAAAAATCTTAGAGGACTACAAGAAGGATATAAACAACAACACACTCATAGTAGGGGATTTTAACAATCTATTGTCAACAATGGGCAGATCTTCCAAACAAAGAAACACCAAGAATATTATGGCATTGAACAACACTCTAGATCAAATAAACTTAACTGATATATATAGAACATTTCACCCCCAAAAAGCAAAATGCTCATTCTTTTCAAATGCACATGAAACATTCTCAAAGATAGACCACATTGTAGGATGCAAAACAAGACTCCACAGATTCAAAAAAATGAAATTATATCAAGCATCTTCTCAGATCACAATGGCTTGAACTAGAAACCAATATCAAGGGAAAAACCCCAAAACATACAAATTCATGGAGACTGAATAACACACTATTAAATGATGATTGGGTTAACAATGAGATCAAGGAAGAAATCCTTTTTGAGGAAGGATAGGGGTTATTTGTTCATTTGTACATTTTAAACAAATAGCCCAAAACCTATGGAACACAGCAAAGGCAGTCCTGAGAAAGAAGTTCATAACAATACAGGCCTACCTAAAAAGGTTAGAAGAAGCTCATACAAACAACGTAACCATAAAGCTACAAGAACTAGAGGAACAACAACAAACAAAGCCCAAAGCAAGTGGAAGGAAGGAAATAATCCAGGAGCTGGTTCTTTGAAAAGATAAACAAAACCAACAAACTTTTAACCAGAATCATCAAGAAAAAATGAGGAAAAATGCAAATAAATAAAATCATAAACGACAGAGAACTCATAACTGATACCACAGAAATACAAAGAATTGTAAGAAATTACCATGAACAGCTATATGACAAAAAAAAACATATATGCACCCAACAAACAAAACAAAACCTGACAACCTGAGTTAAATGGACAAATTTCTGGAAACAAATAGTCTTCCAAAACTGAATCAAGAAGAAGCAGAAAGCCTGAATAGAACAATAACAACTAGTGAAATTGAAGCAGTAATCAAAATACACTTGGCACACAAAAACCCCCCAGACTGGATGGTTACACAGGTGAATTTTACCAAAGATTTAGGGAAGAACTAACCCCTATCCTTCTCAATGTATTCCACAAAATCCAAGAAGAGAGAAGACAACAAAGAAAGAAAACTCTTTCTATGAGACGAGTATTATTCTAATCCCCAAACCAGGTCAAGACATAACAAAGAAAGAAAACTACAGGCCAATATCTCTGATGAACATAGATGCTAAAATTCTCAATAAAATATTGGCAAACCGGATCTGGCAATTCATTAAAGAGATCAAATACCATGATCAAGTGGGATTCATCCTAGGGATGCAAAGATGGTATAATATTTGCAAATCAATAAACATAATACACTGTGTAAAGAAAATGAAACACCCTGGCTGGTAGCACAGTGGATAAGGCGCGGGCCTGCGAACCCAAAGGTCGCAGGTTCGATTCCCCAGCCAGGGCACATAACCAGGTTGCAAACCAGGTCTCCAGTCAGGTCTGTGCCTGGAGGCAGGTGAAAAGCAACCATACATTGATGTCTCTCTCCCTCTCTGCCTCTCTCCCTTCCCCTCTTTCTAAAAATAATGAAATAAAATCTTAAAAAAAAAGAAAAAAAGAAAATGAAACATAAAACCGATACAATCATATCAGTAGGCGCTGAAAAAACATTTGTTAAAGTATAGCACCCATTTATGATAAAAACTCTCAGCAAGGTGGGAATAGAGGGAGCATACCTCAGCATAATGAAGACCATATACAAGAAACCTGCAGCCAACATCATATTCAATGGGCAAAAACCAAAAGCCTTCCCCTTAAGATCAGGAACAAGATAAAGCTGCCCACTCTCTCCACTTCTATTCAAGATAGTTTGGGAAGTTTTAGCCACAATGATAAGTCAAGAAATAGGAATCAAAGGTATCCAAATTGAAAAGGAGGAAGTAAAACTGTCATTATTTGGAGATGACATAATAGTGTATAGAAAACCTAATAAACTCCACCAAAAATCTGCTTGACCTAAGAAGTAAATTTGGCAAAATAGCTGGATACAAAGTCAATATCCAGAAACAACAGGCATTTTTATACACCAACAATGAAATATCAGAGATAGAAACTAGAAAAAAGTCCCATTTACCATAGGGAGAAGAAAAATAAAATATATAGGGATAAACTTAAACAAAGAAGTAAAGACCTGTACTTGGACAACACTAAAAAACCCTGAAGGAAGAAATTAAGGAAGATGTAAATAAATGGAAGCACATACCATGTTCATGAACAGGAAGAATTAACATCATTAAAATGTCCATACTACTCAAAGCCATTTATATTCAATGCAATACCTATTAAAATACCAACAGCATATTTTACAAATCTAAAACAAATATTTAATAAAATTATATGGAGTCAAAAATGACCCCAAATAGCCACAGCAATCTTGAGAAAGATGAACAAAGTAAGAGGAATCACAATACCAGATATCAAACTATATTAAAAAGCCATCGTAATCAAAACAGTCTAGTACCAGCATACGAACACACATATAGATCAATGGAACAGAATAGAGAGCTCAGAAATAAACTCAAGACTCTATGGACAACTAATATTAGACCAAGGTGGAAGGAGCATAAAATGGAATAGAAATAGCCTCTTCAACAAGTGGTGCTGGAAGAATTGGGCAGGAACATGCAAAAAAGAAAAAGAAAAAGAAAAAGAAACTAGACCACCAACTTACACCATACACCAGAATAAACTCAAGATAAATGATAAAGGAAAAATAAACCGTGCCACCATAAAAATCCTAGAGGAAAACACAGGCAGTAAACTCTTAGATATCCAATGCAGCAATATTTTCACTGATATTTCTTTCAGGGCAACGGAAATAAAGGAACAAATAAAGAAGTGGGACCACGTAAACTGAAAAGTTTCCACTAGGCTAAAGAAAACAACAAAATGAAAAGGGAAACATCCATATATGAAAACATATTTACCAGTGATAATACCTCAGACAAGAATTTGATATCCAAAATATATAAAGAACTCATACCACTGAACACCAAGGGGACAGACAACCCAATTAAAAAATGGGCAAAGGACACAAACAGACACTTCTCCAAGGAAAACATACAAAGGGCTCATAAGCATATGAAAGAATGCTCAGCATCAATAGCCATCAGAGAGATGCAAATTAAAACCACAATGGGTTACAGCTCACACCTATCAGAATGGCCTTTATTAACAAATCAACAAACAAGTGCTGGTGAGGATGTGAAGAAAAGGGAACCCTAGCATTGTTGGTGGGAATGCAGACTGGTCCAGCCACTATGGAAAACTGCATGGAATTCCCTCAGAAAACTAAATACAGAACTGCCTTATGATCTAATGATTCCACTTCTAGGATTATACCTGAAGAATCCTGAAACACCAATTCAGAACAACCTATGCACCGCTATGTTCATAGTAGCATTATTCACAATAGCCAAGTGCTGAAAACAGCCTAAGTGCCCATCAATGGAATGAATGAATAAAAAAACTGTGGTACATTTACACAACGGAATACTCTGCAGCAGAAAGAAAGAAGGAACTCCTTCCATTTACAATAGCATGAATGGAACTGAAGATTATCATGCTTAGTGAAATAAGCCAGGTAACAAAAGACAAATAGCATATGATCTCATTTAATACTGGAAACTAATGAACAAAACAAACAGAAGCAGAACAGAACCAGAGACATGGGGGAAAAAGAGCAGAATGATGGTGACCAGAGGGGAGAGGGAGAAAGGGGGAAAAGTAGGGGAAGGGTTTAGTCCAGGAACTAATGTGAAAGACCCATGGACATGGACAACAGGGTGGGGATTGACTGTGGGAGACCATTGGGGATGATGGGGCAGAGGAGACCAATGGGAGAAAAATGAAACAATTTTAATACAACAATAATAAATAAAATATAAAATAGAATACACTGAAGGAATAAAAAAGTAGGTTGGTTGGTTAAATCAGAGGATCAAATAGGTAGGAAAAAAGCAGCCAATTAGAGCAGCAAAATGAAAAAGAATTAAAATGAATGAGAGTTAGTCAAAGGGAAATTTGGGACAACATTAAGTGTAATGACATTCCCATCACATGGGTACCAGAAAGAGAATAGGAAGAGCAAGGAATTAAGAGTCTATTAGAAGACATACTAAATGACTATTAGAAGAAAACTTTCCTAACTTGTTGAAGAAAAAAAAACATACAAGTCTGGGAAGCATACAGAGTCCTAAACAAAATGAACCCAAAAATGTCCACATCAAGGACATATCATAACTAAAATAACAAAGTCGAAAGACAAAATGAATTTTAAAAGCAGAAAAAGAGAAGCAGATAATTACTTACAAGGGAGTTCCCACAAGACTGTTAGCTGATTTCTCAACAGAAACATTTGAGGACGGACGGGATTGGCATGTTATATTCAAAATGAAGGAAAACGAGGACCTATAACCAAGGCTACTTTACCCAGCAGGGCTATCATTTAAAACTGAAGAAAAAATAAAGAGCTTCCCTGAAGAGAAAAACTAAAGGAATTTGTTACCACCAAACCAGTATTATAAGCTATGTTAAATGACCTGCTTGAAGGAGACGAAGAAAGAGAAGGAGATGAAAACAACAACAAAAATGAACAAACAAAAAACCCAAACCGCAAAAGGAATAGAATAAAATGACAATAAATATGTACATACCTACCAAAAATCACCTTCATTATGAATCACTCAAATGCTCAAATCAAAAGACATATGGTACATAGAAAGGTAGGAAAGCAAAACCCATATACAGTATATGCTGTCTGATAGAGACCCACCTCAGAATGAAAGATACACACAAATTAAAAGTAAAGGGATGGGAAAGGATATTCCATGCCAAAAAGAAAAAAAGAAAAAACCCTGGGAGTAGTGTAGTGCAGGAGTTCAACTCCAGGCAGGTTAACTTTGGATTCAGCATGATGGAAAAACAACAGTGGGGCATTGGAGAGGAAATTTGTACCAGTTTAATCTTGCTGCAGCTGGCAAGGACAGGAACAATAGGATTTGCCTTTTGTCTTGTGGCAGTAAATGAGGAGGATTCAGGAGTCACAGGAGCCAAGATCATCTGTGCCACCTGAGCAACTGGGTCTTATATGTATATACAGTATATGAAGTCAACAAAGGTGGTCCACATTCAACTAGAGCTGTGTGACAGTGTAACACACTCTATGAAATTCTCTTATATAAGGGTGACCTAGGCAAATACATGCATGTGGAGGTGGGAATCTTGGCAATGGTCATCCTGACACAACACTTCACCCCTCCAGGACTCTCACCTCACATACTATGAGACAGGATTCTTCCACATGGGCACCTGTCCAAGAAAACTTGTGCACTGCATCCAAATCCCACAACAACAATATAGGTGGGCTTCTTTAACCTCCACTTCCATGTTCCATTGACCTATATGTCTATTCTTATGCCAGTGCCAGATTGTTTTGGTGACAGTACCCTTGTAGTGAAGTTTGATGTCTGGTTTTTTATTCTTCCTACCTTGTTCTTCTTTCTCAAGATTGCTGTGGCTATTTGTGGGTGTTTTTGCCCCATATGAATTTTTGAAGTATTTTTTCTATTTCTGTGAAGGATGTCATTGGTATTTTAATTGGGATTGCATTGAATCTATAGATTGCTTTGGGTAGAATGGATATTTTATGGATGTTAATTCTTCCCAATCCATGAACATGCTATATGCTTCCATTTATTTGTATCTTCCTTCATTTCTTATTCAATGTTCCGTAGTTTTCTGAGTATAGGTGTTTTACCTCCTTGGTTAAGTTGATTCCTAAGTACTTTGTTTTTCTTGTTGCTATGGTAAATGGGATTTGTTTTCTAGCTTCAATCTCTGATGTTTCATTATTGGTATACAAAAATGCTTTTGATTTCTGGATATTGACTTTATATCCAGCTATTTTGCTAAATTTGCTTATTAGGTCAAGTAAGTTTTTGGTGGAGCCTATCGGGTTTTGTATGTATACTATCATATCATCTGCAAATGACAGTTTGACTCTTCCTTTCCAATTTGGATACCTTTGATTCCTTTTTCTTCTCTGATAGCTATAGTGAGAACTTCCAAGATGATGTTGAACAGAACTGGAGAAGTGGACAGCTTTGACTTGTTCCTGATCTTAAGGGGAAAGCTTTTAGTTTTTGCCTGTTGAGTATGATGTTGGCTTCAGGTTTCTCATATATGGCCTTTATGATGTTGAGGTATGCTCCCTCTATTCCCGTTTTGCTGAGTGTTTTTTATCAGAAATGGTTGCTGTACTTTATCAACTGCTTTTTCAGCATCTATTGATATGATCATACGGTTTTTGTTTTTCATTTTGTTTATGTGGGGTATTGCACTTATTGATTTGTGAATGCTGTACCAATCTTGTATCCTTGGGATGAAACTCACTTGATCATGGTGTATGATCTTTGTAATATATTGCTGGATAGTTGGCCAATATTTTGTTGAGAGTCTTAACATCTATGTTCATCAGAGATACTGCCCTATAGTTTTCATTCTTAGTTGTGTCTTGACCTGGTTTTGGGATTAGAATAATACTAGCCTCATAGAAGGAGTTTGGGAGTCTTCCCTCTTGTTGGATTTTTTGGAATAGGTTGAGAAGGATAGGAGTTAGTTCTTTAAATGTTTGGTAAAATTCACCTGTGTAGCCATCTGGTCCGGGGCTCTTGTGCTTTGGGAGATTTTGGATTACTTCTTCAATTTCACTTGTTGTTATTGGTCTATTCAGGCTTTCTGCTTCTTCTGGATTCAGTTTTGGTAGATTATACATTTCCAGAAATGTGTCCATTTCATCCAGGTTGTCATATCTCTTGTCATGTAGTTGTTTATAGTAATTTCTTACAATCCTTTGTATTTCTGAGGTATCAGTTGTTATTTCTCCTCTGTCATTTCTGATTCTGTTTATTTGGGTCATCTCTCTCTTTTTCTTGATGAATCTGGTTAAAGGTTTGTCAATTTTGTATATTTTTCCTAAGAACCAGCTCTTGGACTTATTGATTCTTCAAGTTGTAATTTTAGTCTCTAAGTTATCTAGTTCTGCTCTGATTTTGATGATTTTCTTCCTCTTACTTGCTCTGGGCTTTTTTGTTGTTGCTCCTCTAGTTCTTGCAGCTTTATGGTTAGGTTGTTTGTATAAGCTTCTTCTATCCTTTTTAGGTAGGCCTGGATTGCTATGAATTTCCCTCTGAGGACTGCCTTTGCTGTGTCCCATAGGTTTTAGGCTGTTGTGTATTCATTGTCATTTGATTTCATCTTGGATCTCATTGTTAACCCATTCATTACCTAAAAACACATTATTCAGTCTCTATGAGTTAGAGTGTTTTTGGTTTTTTCCCTTGAGGTTAGTTTCTAGTTTCAATCTATTGTGATCTGAGAAGATGCTTGGTATGATTTCAATGTTCTTGTATTTGTGGAGGCTTGTCTTGTGACCTACCATGTGGTCTATCTTAGAGAATGTTCCTTGTGCATTTGAAAAGGATGTGTATTTTGCTTCTTTGGGGTGAAATGTTCTGTATATATCAGTTAGGTGCATTTCCTCTAGAGTGTTGTTTAAAGCCACAATATCTTTGGTGATTTTTTGTTTGGAAGATCTGTCTATTGTTGATAATGGGGTATTAAAATCCCCTACTTTGAGTGTGTTGCTGTTGATATTCCTCTTGAAGTCCTCCAAGATTTTCCTTATATATTTTGGAGCTCCTATGTTGTGTGCATATATGCTTACCAGAGTTATATCTTTTGAAAAATTTTTATTGTTGTATTACATCCATCCCCTTTTTGCTCCCGAGTTATATCTTCTTGAATGGATTTTTTTCCTTAAGTATTATGCAATGTCCTTCTTTGTCTCTTTTTATGGAATTCATCATAAAATCTATTTTTTCTGAAATAAATATTGCTACTCCAGCCTTTTTTCATGATCATTAGCTTGATATATATTTTTCCATCCCTTTACTTTCAATCTGTGTTAATCTTTTGTTCTGAGGGGAGTCTCTTGAAGATAGCATATATGTGGGTCATGTTTTCTTATCCATTCAGCTACCCTATGTCTTTGGATTGGTGCATGTAATCCATTTACATAAGAATATGGAATGCTTCATGAATTTGCGTGTCTTCCTTGTGCAGGGGCGAAGCTAATCTTCTCTGTATTGTTCCAATTTTAGTGTATGTGCTGCACATGAGTCAGCCTTCTTTATAAATATAGAAGGACGGTCAGTTCAGGCATTGGTCCTTCAGTTTTCTGGGTCCCAAGGTAATTTACAGGTCACAAGACTTGCGGTAGCTCCCCATTTAGGGGGCTCAGGGCAGGGTACTTTGCTGTTGTTTTTTAAAATTTTATTGTTGTTGTATTACATCCATCCCCTTTTTGCTCCCCTCTGTCCCCTGCTGTTTTAAATATGTACCCCCAGTTTGGTAGTGTGGGTGTTCGTGCAACTCCACTTTTGGGCATTTGTGTCCTGTCATGCATCCAGCCTACTGTTGGATAGGTTGTGGTCACCTTTATGGAGGCAATGCCTGTAATAGTCTCTGTAGATATCAGAGTATGATAGGTGGCAGCAAGCTGCTTTTCAATTAGGGAGTAATGAACCTCTGCTTTCTTCCAAAGTTGCAATTAAAACCCGATGGGTTGTTAGGCCTGTTTTGCCATTGCCACAGACCCCAACTATATCGTTTGTGAGTGACATGGACATCCAACTTGCAGGGTTGTGTTGGATCCAAAATACTCAAGTCCTGTACTGTTTTTACAACCTGTTCAGCTGCAGCAAAAGCCATCTCATGCTCATGTTCTCAGTCCCAGCTGACTCCTTTCCATACAAAGGTTTCAGAAGTTATGCCAGATGTGGAATAAACACCCTCCAATAGCCCAACACACCAAAGAGTTCCTGTAACTGCTTGACCATTGTGGGGGCTGGAAATGCCTATATTTTATCAATTACTGTCTCTGGCACTACTTTCATCTTATCTGACAAGACAACACCCAAAATGTACTTGGGTAGTAGGGAGACGTAGACCACATATTCCTTGGGTGGCAGGTGCCCTATCTCTAAGGTAAGTGATACCTGCTTCACCTGTATGGCAGTACCACCATACTCTTCTATGACAGCTGCCACATTGGGGAAGTGATTGAAGTTTTCATCCTAATGCAAAAGGGAGCATTAGCTCTAGTATCTACTCAGGCCAGTACCCATTGAACTATTTGATAGCAAGCCCTACATGCGACCTCTAGTCCCTGCTAGCCACAGTAAGCAGATTCCTCAGCTTTTCTTTAAACAAAAAAGGCCAATCCCCATCATTGGGTGGGTCTTCTGCAAGTAATCTTGCAATAGATTCACAGCCTGCACTCTGGGTGCAAACCACTTCTCATTACCTGCTCTGGGGTTTCCTCCCTTTTTTGTAGTGGGTGAAACTGCTGCTCCAGTTTTAACTGTTGCCACAACTCCAAGACTACCTTTTTAGCCTTTTTGTCTAACTTCTCTTTATTGGTTCCTCGCCTCCAGGAGATCAACTCACATCTGGGCCCTAGTGACCTTAACAGGTCTCTTTGTTCCCTTTACAGGCCCTATTTCCCTCATTTCCTTCCTTCTGCCTTCCCTAGGCCAGCTATGGTTTGGGTTACCACATCGATGGCCTGGCCTTCATAAGGGGCAACAATAGCTACCAAGGGTACGAATAACTGTAACTGCCGCACAGTTTGTAGGACCATATCTCTCATTCCCACTGTGAACACTTGTTGGTCTTCTGAGCCAGAAGTATTCAAATTATAAATAGCATTCCCTATTCCCAGTTTGAGTAATGCCTGCAGTAACTCAGCATATGACTGCCATCTACTGGTTGTAAATGGCAAGTTGCTTATTTTTGGCCAAGAAATTCCAGCAGCCACCATGATCCAGTCTAATAGGATATGATTACCTGGAGTCTGATGTTCATTTTGGAGTGGTTGCCTCAACATTGAAGACAGATGAAAGCTTATCCATTTCCTGGCTGGAAAGTAAAATGCCATTCACACCTAAATCTCATAATCTTAGCAACCAAGGCATAAGGACTCCAGCATCTTTTGCCAGAATTGGTTTCCCAGATCTACCCGCTCAGCCTACAAATATAGGTGCATTGTGGAGTACTCTGTGACTTGTAGAGGGGGCTGGGCTTAGCACAGGGCCATTTGGGAACACCTAGTCTTAATTTTCTGCTTCCCCATTGTTCCTGCCTGAAGCGGGGCAGGGTCTGGCCCTCACTATCATCCTTATCCTCTGAGGAGTCTATCACCTGCACTTCTGATCCCTTACTGGAACAAGTTCTGATCTGGGTTCTCAGAATGGCATTTTCTACCTCTAATAACTCTCAGGTCTGTTCCCAGGCAGTTATTATGTGCTTGCGGCACAGATTCTTTTTCAACTCTTGGACCTGTGTCTCTAATGCTAATGAGACTCTGACTGCTTTAAGTAAAAACAGGGAGACATAGCCAACCTGATGGGGGATTCAAATGTTGGAAACTTTTAGTTTCAGGTAATATCTAATAAACTTAATAATCAATGTATATAAAAAGCTATTGTTTCAGGAACTGGAGGTATGACCCACCTTGACTCCAGGAAACCATAAGCAGTTCCATTTTTGTTACTCAGGACGACTGCAAGCAATCAAGATGGTATTTGAGCCATTATACTCCAGGGTGAGATGACTACTGCCCAAGACACAAAGTCTACCACCCAGGACACAAAGACCACTGCCCAGGGCACAAAGGCCATAGTCCAGGACACAGATGAAAGAATGTTGCAGCTTTTATTTGATTAACTTTTCCCCTGAATTCCAACCCCCTTACCTGCATTTTTCTTCTTATAAAAATGATCTGTTTATAATGGAATTTAAGATGGTCTGTTAGGGTATAAACCCACAGTCTTCTCAGATTGCTGACCATCTGAATAAAGTGCCCATAAAGATTCAATCCCTGTCTCTGTTATTTGGTCTGATAAATGACAGGCAACACGAACACTGGCTTTTCCAGTTTCAAACCCATCGTGCCTGCTCCCTCCCTGGCACTACTCTTCTCTAGAGAGGCCCTTCAGCAGAGCCTCCCCTATTGCCTTAGGGGGGCACCTCTACACCCTCCCAATCTTGCAGGGGTGCCCAAGTCTCCAGTACTGTTGCCATTACAAACCACATATACATGGTGGGCCATCCTGATAGCCTACCCTGAGTGGCTGTGGCTGGCCCCTGCTCCATAGTTTTGCACTGCAGTGAACCCCAATCATGACACCAATTGTGGCACAGAAGTTCAACTCCAGGAGGGTTTACTTTGGATTCAGCAAGACTAAAAAATGACAGTGGAGCATTAGAGAGGGAATTCATATCAGTTTATTTTTGCTGCAGTGAGCAAGGACAGGAACAACAGGATCTGTCTTTTGTCTCAAGGTGGCCAGTGAGGAGGACATGGGAATCATGGGAGTCAAGATCATCCATACTACCTGAGCAGCAACAGGTATATATATATATATGTAAATATATATATATATATATATATATATATATATATATATATATATATGAAGTTAACAAAGGTGGCATATGGCCAACTAGAGCTGTGTGATAGCATAACACTTATGCACTAAGAAATTCTCTTACTAAAGGGTGACCTATGAAAATGAAAATGAAAATATATGCATGTGGAGGCAGTCACCCTGACATGAGAGGTAGCAATATTTATACCTGACAAAATAGACTTTAAAACAAAGGCTATAGTAAGAAACAAAAAGGACACTACATAATAATAAAAGGAGTAATCAATAAGAGACTATAATTCTAGTAAATATTAATGCATCCAACATAGGATTACCTAAATATGTAAAGCAAATCTTAATGGACATAGAGAGAGAGAGATTGACAGTAACACACTCATAGTAAGGGATTAAAAAACCCATTGACATCAACGGACAGATCTTTCAGAAAGAAAAATCAACAAAGAAACAAAAACCTTAATGACACATTATATTAGATGGATTTATTTGATATATTCAGAGCATTTTACCACTAACAGCAGAACATACATATTTTCAGGTGCACATGGAATATTTCCCAGGACAGAGCACATGTTAGGACACAAAATATTAGCAAACTGGATCCAGCAATACAGTTAAAACATCATATACCACAATCAAGTGAGATTTATTTTGGGGATGCAAGATTGGTATAATATCTACATATCAAGAAATGTAACACACCTCATAAACAATATGAAGGATAAAAAACACATGATTATATCAAAGAAAAAGCATTGATAATTTCTCGTACCAATTTATGATAAAAACTCTCAGCAAAGTGGGAATAAAGGGAGCATGCCTCAGCATATTAAGGACCATACATGACAAAACAACAGGCAATATCATACTTAATGGAAAAAAACAAAAAGCATTCCCTTGAGATCAGAAATAAAACAGGGATGTCCACTTTCACCACTCCTATTCAACATAGTACTAGAAATCCTAGCCACAGCAATCAGACAAGAAGAAGAAATAAAAGGCATCCAAATTGGAAAGGAGGAACTAAAACTGTCATTATTTGCAGAAGCCATGATATTGTGGATAGAATACCTTAAGTACTCCACAAAATAGCTACTGGATTTAATAAATGAATTCTGCAAAATGACAGGACACAACATTAATATTCAGAAATTGGTAGCATTTTTATTCACCAATAATGAACTATCAGAAAGAGAAACTACACCCTGGCTGTAGCACAGTGGATAAGGCTCTGGCCTGTGAACCCAAAGGTCTCTGGTTTGATTCCCCAGCCAGGGCACATAACCAGGTTGCAAGCCAGGTCTCCAGCCAGGTCAGTGGCTAGAGGCAGGTGAAAGGCAACCATATACTGATGTTTCTCTCCCTCTCTGACTCTCTCCCTTCCTCTTTCATTGCAAATAATAAAAATATCTTTAAAAAAATAAAGAGAAACTGAAGAAATCCCACTTACTATTGCAACAACAACAACAACAAATAAAGTAGGTAGGAATAGAGAGATGGCGACAGAGTGCAGAGCAGTGCTGATGGTGTTCTCGAGTACCAGGGCGGCTAGAGGACAAGATAGGGAGTGTGAGATGTCTTCAGGACCCTAGGAATTGGAGTGGTCAGCATCTGGACACAGGGGAGCACAGCCCAGAGGCAGAGGAGACCAGCAGGACAGTAGGTGAGGCATTCCCGACCGACCGGCTGGCGGGCCGAGGTAGGCTCTGGGCAGTGTCGGCTCTGCCCAGAGAGGTGCGTTTGACTGAGGCCAGCTCCGGGCTCCCTGATGACTAGAAGTCTCAACAGTGAAGTGCGGGCAGTGAGGGCAAACGCCGTAGGGAACGCGGAATTGAACTCTTGCAGGGGAGGGACTGTGTGAGAGACTCGATCCAGCAACAGGGAGAGGAGGCTCCTCGCGGGGCTAGAGGTGGACGAGAAGAGTCCTGTGGGAAGCCAGAGCCAGGGAGCGGGGAAGTGCGCCAGCCAGGGCGGAGAGAGGGCCAAAAACGGTGCTGCTGGGCCACCGGGAAAACAGCAGCTAGAAGCCCATGCGAGGGGGAAGGCCCAGCCCTGTGCAACCACACAGGACCCCAGGCTCCACAGAAACTCCAAACAGCAAGCTGGGAACTAGTAGCAGGGATAACTGAACCGCCATTGCCAGAGACAAAGACCACACCGCTCACGCCTGGGAGGGGCTCATCACAAAGGCTGCGTAAAGGACTCCTCGGAGAGCTGGTTGGCTAGGAGGATTGGCGCTGGCCTTGGGGGGGCGGGGCAGTGTAGGCGGACCCTGGGCAGTGTTGACAGACAGGGGCTGCCTCCTCCCTGAACTGCGGGGGCGGGCCAGTCATCACAGGGACCTGCAAAGTTGCGGGCTGCCCTGCAGGGGTGCTGGGTGCTCGTCACAGGCAGGAACCTCCGCCAGGAGTGGGAGGGGGCACCTTGCGGGATCCAGAATACCTGCAGCCCTAAAACCCAGCCAGGCTACAGAAGGCCCAGCCTACCTGGGGGCGGACACTCAGAATCAGCCTTGACTGTGACAATCAGAGGCCCCGCCACACGCCAAAACTGGCTAGGCTATAGACTATAGACTGCAAAGTCCTGACCAAGAAAAGAGGCAGCATCAGGAAAGGGATTGCTGCCAATCTCAAGCACCTGAGTTATACCGAGAGCAATATGAACTATTAATCCCCAACATATCCTTTTCAAAAGTTACTTCTCACATATTCTTAATCCCCCCCATACCTCAATCCACCTAAATACCCAAGACCCTCCCCCTACTCTTGAATTAAAGTCTACTCACTCTGTGGCTACAATGCATTCCCAGTCCTCAATCTAAGTATTCCTCCCTTCCCCAGCCACCTAAACTCTTTCTTTATTCTTTTCTTCCTTCCTCTTTCTTTCTTTCTTTTTTTTCTTTTTTCTTTTTTCTTTTCCTTTTCTTCCTGGTAAAGCCCACAGGTTCTGGCTCCACCTGAACCAACAGAAATCATAAAGGGTGAACAGACACCTAAACCATTTCTTTATTAATATTGATTTCTCTTTGTCTTGTGACTTTCTCCCCTTTTTTAAAAATTTTTTATTTTTATTTATTTTTCTTTCTTTCTTCTTTCTTTTCTCCCTGATAAAACCCACTGGTCCTGGCTCCACCTGGACCAAACAGAGACCATAAAGGGTGAACAGACACCTAAACCCTTTCTTTATTAATATTGATTTCTCTTTGTATTGTGGCTTTCTCCCTTTTTTTCTTTCTTTCTTTTTTTTTGTTTTTCTCTGCTAAAAGCCCTCAGGTCCAGGCTCCATCTGGACCAGTCAGGGATTATTAAGGGTGAACAGCCATCTAAACCCTATCTTCTTACTATTATTATCGTTTTTATTTCTTTTTTCCTTTTACATTTTTGTTTGGTTTGGTTTGGTTTGGTTTAGTTTATTGTTTTTTGGTTTTTGTTTTTATTTTTGTTTTTTTCTGCTAAAATCCCACAGGCCCAGAATACAATCAGACAGCCCAAATAAAGGACACACCAAGAACAGCAAGTGGAGAAAATCTGGGAGACGGCAACACTGAACTCCACAAATCTCCTATCACAGAAGGGTGCTCAACTAAGGCAAGGAAGCAAAGCAGGTTAACCCAAGGAAAGAACAAAAATAAATAAATAAATAAAAAGCAAGTAAGAACAGACACCCAAAATGGGGAAAAAAAGAATCAGTCCATCACCAAAAGGAAAGGAAGAATCCCCAGAAAGAACACAAAATGAAACAGAGGCACCAGGAATATCAGATAAGGAATTCAAAAGAATGATGCTAGAGAAGTTCAGTGAACTCTGCCACATCGAAGAAAACTGTAAACAACTCCAGGAGAACTACAAAGAACTCCAGGGAAATTACAAAGAACTCCAGGGAAATTACAAGGAACTTACTGAGAACTACAACAGCATGAAAAAGGACATGGAAACTATCAATAAGTGCCAGGAGGAAATGAAGAATACAATTTCTGAATTGAAGAATACAGTAGAAGGAATCAACAGTATGCTAGAGGAAGCAGAGGACCAGATCAGTGAGTTGGAGGATAATGTAGACAAATACTCCAAGACAGTACAAGAATAAAAAAAGGCTGAATAAGACTGAAGATGGGATAAGAGAGCTGCAGGACAACATGAAACATAACAACATCCATATCATAGGGATACCAGAAGGAGAAGAGAAACAAGGAATGGAAAACCTATTCAAAAAAGTCATGATAGGCCCTGGCGGGTAGCACAGTGGGTAAGGCACTGGCCTGCGAACCCAAAGTTCACAGGTTTGATTCCCCAGCCAGGGCACATAACCAGGTTGCAAGCCAGGTCTCCAGTCAGGTCTGTGGCTGGAGGCAGGTGAAACGCAACCATCCATTGGTGTCTCTCTCCCTCTCTGCCTCTCTCCCTTCCCCTCTTTCTAAAAAGTAATGAAATTAAAAAAAAAAGTCATGATAGAAAATTTCCCTAACATGATGAGTGAAAACATTAATCCAGTTCAGGAAGCACAGAGGGTCCCAATGAAGATCAACCCAAACAGACCAACACCAAGGCACATTATTATTAAAATGGCAAATTTCAAAGACAGAAGAGAGAATCCTAAAAGCATCAAGAGAGAAAAGACAAATAACATACAAAGGGGCTCCAATAAGGCTATCAAATGATTATTCAACAGAAACAATTCCAGAAGCCAGAAGAGAATGGCAAAAAGTATTTCAATTAATGGGAAACAAAGGCCTGCAACCAAGAATACTCTACCCAGCAAGGCTCTCATTCAAGATAGAAGGAGAAATAAGGAGCTTCCCAGACAAAAAAAGACTAAAAGAATACATCTCTACCAAACCAGCATGGCAAGAAATGTTAAAGGGTCTGCTATAAAAATAAAACAAATAAAATGAAGAAACAGAGAAAACCAAAGAGGAATACAGACACAAAGGGAGAAAATGGCAAGGAATGAGTATCAATCAATAATCACCTTAAATGTAAATGGATTAAATGCACCAATCAAAAGACATAGGGTAGCCAAATGGATAAGACAACATGACCCACATATATGCTGTCTTCAAGAGATCCACCTCAGAACAAAAGATCGACACAGATTGAGAGTGAAGGGATGGAAAATATATATCAAGCAAATGGACACGAAAATAAAGCTGGAGTAGCAATACTGATTTCACATAAAATAGATTTTACAATGAAGGACATAGAAAGGGACAAAGATGGACATTTCATAATACTTAAGGGAACAATCCATCAAGAAGAAATAATTCTGATAAACACATATGCACCCAACATAGGAGCTCTGAGATATATAAGGAAAATCTTGGAAGACTTAAAGAAAGACATGGACAGCAACACACTAATAGTAGGGGATTTTAATACCCCACTATCAATAATGGACAGATCTTCCAAACAAAAAATCCCCAGGGATGTTGTGGCATTGAACAACACTCTAGAGGAAATGGACCTAACTGATGTATACAGAGTCTTTTACCCCAAAGAAGCAAAATACACATTCTTTTCAAATGCACATGGATCATTCTCCAAGACAGACCACATGGTATGTCACAAGAAAAGCTTCCACAAATACAGGAAAATTGAAATCATACAAAGTATCTTCTCAGATCACAATGGCTTGAAACCAGAAACCAAATTCAAGGGAAAAACCCCAAAATTCTCTAACTCATGGAGACTGAATAACATGCTTTTAAGCAATGAAGGGGTCAACAATGAGATCAAAGATGAAATCAAAAAGTTCCTGGAAACAAATGACAATGGACACACAAGAGCCCAAAACCTATGGGATACAGCAAAGGCAGTTCTCAGGGGGAAATTTATAGCAATACAGGCCTTCCAAAAAAGGTCACAAGAGCTTTATAAAAAAGACCCAACTACAAAGCTTCAAGAACTAGAGGAGCAACAACAAACAAAGCCCAGAGCAAGTAGAAGGAAGGAAATCATCAAGATCAGAGCAGAACTAAATAACTCAGAAATACAAACTACAATTTGAAGAATCAACAGGTCCAGGAGCTGGTTCTTTGAAAAAATAAACAAAATTGACAAGCCCTTATCCAGACTCATCAAGAAAAAGAGAGAGAGAGGACCCAAATAAACAGAATCAGAACTGACAGAGGAGAAATCACAACTGATACCTCAGAAATACAAAAGATTGTAAGAAATTACTACAAACAACTCTATGACAAAAAA
>PVIW01010024.1:0-47274 GCA_004026585.1 Noctilio leporinus
CGCCGGCTTGCGAACCCAAAGGTCGCAGGTTCGATTCCCCAGCCAGGGCACATAACCAGGTTGCAAACCAGGTCTCCAGTCAGGTCTGTGGCTGGAGGCAGGTGAAACGCAACCATACACTGATGTCTCTCTCCCTCTCTGCCTCTCTCCCTTCTCCTCTTTCTAAAAATAATGAAATAAAATCTTTAAAAAAAAAAAAAAAAAAAAAAAAAGAATAATGCTAGAACCATTTGAAAAGGATAACCACGTAAAAACATAGAAATTTGTTTACCAAAAAAAAAAAAATTAAAAAACAAAGAGAACCTCCATATATAGCACAGAAGTCAGAAATAACAGTACAAAACTGTGTGTAGCTCCGCTGGTGTGGTTCAGTGGACTGAACACCAGCCTGCAAAACAAAAGGCCGCCGGTTTAACTCCTGGTCAGGGAACATGCCTGGGTTACAGGCCAGGGGTATGTGAGAGGTAACCGATTAATGTTTCTCTCACACATCAATGATTTTCTCCCTCTTTCTCCCTCCCTTCAACTCTCTCTAAAAAATAAATAAATCTTCAAGGTATTTATTTTTTTAAAAAAGGTATACATAGGCCCTGGCTGGTGGCACAGTGGATAGCCTGTGAACCCAAAGGTTGCTGGTTCAATTCCCCAGCCAGGGCACACAACCAGGTTGGCAAGCCAGGTCTCCAGCCAAGTCTGTAGCTGACGGCAGGTGAAAGGCAATCATATATTGATGTCTCTCTCCCTCTCTGCCTCTCTCCCTTCACCTCTCTCTAAAAATAATAAAATCTTTTTAAAAAATCTAAAAAAGAAAATGTATATAAGTAAACAAGTAATTAAAACAATGAAAGTAAAAAAAAAAAATGGTTGGCTGTATTCCTATGATGGGATTACAGAAAAATACATATGGATTTCATGTATTTTTCCTCACTCCCATGTTCTAATTTTAGTATATGTGCTGCCGAAGCGAGCACCTTCACTCCCATGTTCTATTACTGATACCAGAGTTACTGAGTGTCTTCCCTTTCCCTCACAACCCAATACAAGAGCCAGGCAGGATGCTGTGGAGGCAGGAGGCACTGCCACCCCCAGCCTGGCAGGGAGGGCTTCCTATAAGAGATGACATCTAAGTTTTCTATTTTCCAGACAGGTACGTTCTCTTCTTTGTGTGATTACTATTCCTGACCTATCTCCGCAAAAAAGAAAATTAGACAAAAGGACCGGAAACTTACATTGTATTCAAATAAGAGCTTTTTAAACATCAAAATGCTGCCATAAATTAGTAACCACCCATCCTTTTTCCCAGACAAGAAATGCATAGACAGAACACTTACTTGCTCCTTTTCAAATTGGATTATTGTCCTGAAAAAATCAACTGAAAATGGACGGCTTTCCTGTAAACTGAAGAGAAGGGGACAGCCATTATCTTCCAGCAACTTCTAGAAAGCCTCTTACATCCCATGAACAGGAATAAACACCTACACCAGCACCTCCTTGAAACACAGTTCAATCAAGACCTGCCCTCAATTCAGGGCAGCACTGGAACTGACCTCCAGCCACTCTCGGTGCTTTCAATCTCTGATGACATTCTTGCCCACCCCAAATTCTTTCCTCTGCCATCCCCCCCACCCCCCACCCTGTTCTTTCTCACTTTCAGAGTCTGAACTTCCTTCTTCTACTGTATCTCAGGGTCTTTTGAAGGAGACCAATAATTCCACTTCTAAGAATTAGGTTCTAGGGAAATAATTTCCAACGTGGGTAAATATTTACGCAGGAATGTTCATCAAAGCAGTGTTACTGTGCCAAACAGGTTATGACACACCTACAGAGTGGTATGTCATGCAACTATTTTAATAAAAGATGCTTATGAAAAATTGTAGATAGGGAAAACACCTGTCTTAATATTCACCAACAGAAGTGATAAACAAAATGTGATGATAGTACAATTTCACATACGTGAAAGACAAATTTTTTGTTTGGTTTTTTTTAAATTTCTTATGTAAAAGACAAATTTTAAAATAATTTAAAAAATAAAATAATATACCAACATGTTTTTCCCTCTTGATGATGGGATTACAACGAATAATTAGTTATCTTTACTTTTTAAATTTTCCACAACAGGTATGAACTGCTTTTATTATTCCCAAAAAGAAAATAAAAACTTCTTGAGAAAGTCTCTTGGATTACTTCTTCAGATACTATTTGTGATACACATGGCCTGGGTACATGAGGAGCTGAGTAGTGAGGAGAGGCCAGTGACAGCTGTGAACACCTGTGAGTACCTTTTAAATGCAGCTCTCGCCTTTTTGTAGCCACCACTTCGATAAGCCCAATCTAGGTACTTCTCCTTCAGAGTGACAGAGTCAGCACCCTTGACAGCTAAGATAGCTTTCTACAATTTAAAAGAAAAAAAGACACAAACTGAATGAGGAAATACATAAATGTCAAAACAAATTTCCCCAGAATCATCCCGGGATGCTCAGTTAACATTGCTTTAGGAATAGCTGCTAGAGAAGTAAGCCTAAAGCTGACCAACGAATAAACCTGTCTGCTCATTCCCCACATGCTGCAAGACTCAGAACAACAGGCCTGTACCTTATAGATGGCTTCAGTGTCTTCTTGGCTTTTGGCACCTTCACTCCACTCTGCCCAAGAAATCCACAATGGCAGGCAAACCTGCTCATAATAAGAACAGTTAGAAAATGTCAGCTTAGATAATCAATACATAAAATACAGATTCACTCCTGGTCTGTCCACACTGGGACAGCAACCTCAGCTCCAAAATGGCATGTCAGAAACACAGCCTTCTGATCAAATCCTGTTAATGCCAGTTCCCTTATGTTGGGGAAGGCTGCCTACAGTTATCATCATCAATTAACTGTTAGTAAATTATGCAATTAACAACCCGTTGTTAGTCAGACCCATAGCTGCCCAGCTAACGTCTCTGCTCTTTAGGTTATAGGACCTACCATACAAGTACTAACTATCTAAGCTGAACTAGCTCATCTCCACTCATGCCTGTCTCAGAAGCACATACTAAGAAGCAGTAAAATATGATTTAAGATTTGTTTTTCCCACTGGAATACTTTTTCATACTAATATAGAAGATTCACTGCAAAGCTTTATTTATTTATTTATTTTTAAAAGATTTTACTCATTATTTCTAGAGAGAGAGGAAGGGAGAGAGGCAGAGAGGGAGAAAAACATTAATGCAAGGTTGCCCTTCACCTGCCTCCAGCCACAGACATTGCTGGAGACCTGGCTTGCAACCTGGTTATGTGCCCTGGCTGGGGAATCGAACCAACAACCTTTGGGTTTTTGCAGGCCAGTGCCAGTGCCATATCTACTGTGCCACCAGCCAGGGCCACTGCAAAGCTTTAAAGTTTAGCCTTTTCAACCTTGAAGTTCAAAATGTACGTGTGTTTAAAAGTCAGATTTAAGTTCAGTTTTGGAAGCAAGTGAGAATATTCTATTAGTATTTCTCACTTATAAGATACCTTGATGGGGCCCTAGCTGGTGGCACAGTGGATAAGGCACTGGCCTGTGAACCCAAAGGTCGCTGGTTTGATTCCCAGCCAGGGCACATAACCAGGTTGCAAGCCAGGTCTCCAGCCAGGTCCATGTCTGGGGATCAGTGAAGGCAACATACTTTGATGTCTCTCCCTCTCTCCCTTCCCCTCTCTCTGAAAATAATAAAATCTTAAAAAAAAAAAAAAAAGAATAAAAATAAGGTATCTAGATGGAATATAAAACAATATAATTTAGTCAATTTTCAAATAAAGAATTAGAAATAGGCCATTAAATGGAAGTAAATTCTTCCACTTTGACCCTTAAATCACCAGCACAAAGGCCCTCTACTAGGGCCAGCTTTCATTGGACAAGTATACTCTAAATAAACTCAGCTGAAGCCTTAAAAGGTTTCCCAAATAAATGAAAAACGAAAGACCCAACTCACGGACCTGGGGTTTCAGGTATCCAAAGGCTTCTTCAAAACACATGGCTACATCCGGGCTCTTGTCTTCAATCAGCACCTGCAGCTTCATCTGCCACATCATCAGAGAGTCTCTGAACAGTTCAGTCCCAGCTACTGCTACCTGCAGAGCTTCCTCAAGGAAGTTTTGATGCAGCAACAGCTCAATCTAGGTAAGACAAGGGATCACTAGAAAATTAACTACTGAGAGCTAAATTATCTATTTAATGGGGAATGAGGCAATAATTTCTTTTGCTTTTTTTTTATAAGATTTTGTTTATTATTTTTAGAGAGAAGGGAAGGGAGAGAGGCATAGAGGAAGAGAGCCATTAGTGTGTGGTTGCCTTTCACCTGCCTCCAGCTACAGACCTAGCTGAAGACCTGGCTTGTAACCTGGTTATGTTGCCCTGGCTGGGAATTGAACCAGAGACTTTTGGGTTTGCAGGCCGGCACCTCATCCACTGTGCCACCAGCCAGGGCTGAGGCAATAATTTCAATAGCCTTTCACCATGGCTGTTACACAGGCACAAAGTGAACATTGTGGAATTCTGCCTTCATTCCCTGTTCCTACTCCCAAAGGGTATCAAAAATTAGGGAAGTAGAGCCCTGGCTGGTGGCTCAGTGGATTGTGAACCCAAAAGTTGCTGGTTCAATTCCCAGTCATTGGGAATAACCATGCTGCAAGCCAGGTCCATAGCTGGAGGCAGGTAAAACGCAACCATGCATTGATGTTTCTCTCCCTTTCTTCCTCCGTCCCTGCTCTTCTATCTAAAAATAATAAAATCTTTTTTAAAAAATAAATTAGGGAAGTAAAAAGTAAAGGACTGAATAAATTGAATGATAAGGTTTTTTTATTGTTGTTATATTACATTCATCTCATTTGAATGTTAAGTTTTTAATAAAATAGCTTACTGCAGTATAATAAAACTCACACCTACTATACAGAATATAAAAATCAGAAAAGAGGCCCTGGCTGGTGGCACAGTGGATAAGGCACCGGCCTGTGAAACCAAAGGTCACTGGTTCAATTCCTAGCCAGGGCACATAACCAGGTTGCAAGCCAGGTATCCAGCCAGGTCCATAGCTGGAGGCAGGTGAAAAAGTAACCATACATTGATGTGTTTCTCTCTCTCTGCCTCTCTCCCTTCCCCTCTCTCAAAAATAAATAAATAAAATCATTAAAAAATGGAAAAAGAAATTTTTTTTTTTTAAACTCGGAAAAGAGCCCTGGTTGGTATGGCTCAGTGGACTAAGCCACCAGCCTGAGATTCAGGGCACATGCCTGGGTTGCTGGCCAGGTCCCCATTTGGGGGCACACAAGAGTCTTCCTCTCTTTCTCCCTCCCTTTCCCGCCTCTCTGAAAATAAATTAATAAAATCTTTTTTTTTAATCAGTAAAGATAAAAACCAGCATTTGTGGATTGGTAAGGAAACAAGTTTATTCATTCAAACAGAGGTGGGCACACTATAAACTGGTACAATTTCTCTGAAATATAATTTTTGTTGTTGTTGTTAGAGATTTTATTTATTATTTTTAGAGAGAAGGGAGAGGACAGAGGCAGAGAGCTAGACATCAATGTTTGGTTGCCTTTCACCTGCCTCCAGCTATAGACCTGGCTGGAGACCTGGCTTGCAACCTGGTTATGTGCCCTGGCTGGGAAATTGAACCAGCAACCTTTGGGTTCACAGGCTGGCATCTCATTCACTGAGCCACACCAGCCAGGGCTTAAAAAGTATTTTTAAATGTTAATGTAAAATAGAATACAAAATGGCAAAACATCAATTGTAATTATATAAAAATTGCATGATGATATGAATCATACAAGTTAAAGGCACTACACAAATATAAGATTTTTGTCCTTGTTTGACCTATAAAAGTATTTAAATATACATTCATTATCACATATTATGCTCTCAATCACTCTACAACATGGCAAAATAGGCTATCACTATTTTAAAAACAAGTAAGCAACTCAGAAAGGTTAAGTGATTTGCCCAAGTCACCAAGCTATTAAGTGGCAAAACCAGACCTAAACCTGTGTTACTCAGTTCTCTATTCACCCCAGGATGTGGGTAGGTTAACAGGCCTCTTGCTAGAAAGTCAGCTTCTGAAACACAGGGAACCACCTAATTTGTTTTGATTGTACCAATGATTCACCCGGGCCATGCATTTTGATGGACAGCTCAGGAAAGGGATGTTTAATAAAAGATGGAAGGGTGGACAAAAAAAAAAAACAAAGCCAAATTATGACTGCTTGTTTTGTGTTTCCAGCTATATAATATTCTTCCCTTTTTTCTACAGATTTCATTTTTGACATACACCAAATATTGACAGCCAAATGGAAATACACAGCTTTCACACCAGTTTTCCAAACGGATTTCATCTCATAACTATATATATATATATATATATAAATATACATGCCACCCGCATGAACCAACTGGATTAAGTACATGTAATTGACAGTGAATGTGTTCAAGTCCTTACCCACTGCTTGTATAGGGATTCTGGTAGAAGTTTCAGTTCATGTGCCTTCCTGAATGCACTCTTCGTTCTTTCCAGCCTCTGAAATTAGAAAAATGCCTCAGTTCATTGCCAAGATCCCAAAAAAGGTCTTTGGTCTCTGAAAGGAATAAAAGCAGATTGCACATTTCTGAAAAGCAAGAGAAGGGATGAGGTGGCCTCACTTATGAGTAGGTTGGCTAGACAGCTGCACCAAGCACAGCCCAGTAAGGCAGCACCTCCCAACCCAGTGGCTAGTAAAGGAGCATGGCAGACTCAGGCCTTCAGAGGACAGGTCCCTCCAGAAAAAAGACAATTTAAGTATGAAGTGATTTGAAGCTGTCCCAGACCTCAAAAGAGTCTGCCCTTCTTTCAAAGAGTCATTTTCTAGTCAGCCACTAGAACCACGTTCTTACCTTCCTTCTGAGAGACTGACTACTTGTCTTCTTAGCAAATCTTTCCAAGCAAAAGTTGATGTAACACTTCCACATGGCCTCTGAAAAAGCCAGAAAGATTACACTGATCAGATCACCAATTCTGTTAGTTGAAAAACCATCATGCATCTTTTCTTTGAAAGGAAAACCCCCCTGAAGAGTTTAAACTAATCTGGTAAAAAAGAATAAAATGAATTTTTCTGGTTATAGCCAATAAACCATCTCAAATACTGGGGGAAAAACAACTGAGCAATAACATAAATGTAAAAATTAAAAGGCTATCCATAGCCCTAGTTGGTGGCTCAGTGGATAGGGACTGGCCTGCGAACCCAAAGGTTCCTGGTTCGATTCCCAGCCAAGGCACATAACCAGGTTGCAAGCCAGGTCTCCAGCCACATCCTCAGCTGGAGGCAGGTGAAAAGCAACCATACATTGATGCTTCTCTCCCTTTCTTTTTACCTCCTTGCCCTTCTCTCTAAAAATAATAAATAAAATAATTTTAAAAAAAGAAAAATACAATCCATGTTATATATCCCCTCTACCTTAATACTCCAGTATTATCAAAAGGTAATTATAAACAATCTTCCTAAGAATCATATGAACACATATATATCACTACTATCAAAGAAGATAAAAAGTCCATCTTTCACCACCAGAAAAAGAGCATGTTAGAAAGCCAGGCACGTTAGAAACTACCAGGGAGGTTCAGTCATGGGAATGGCAGCTTCAGTTTCACATTCATGAATGCTGTTACTTCTACCCCATACCATGGTTTGGTGCAGTTTACCTGTAGGGAGAGTCATTACTGCCTCTTCGTATACGGCACAGCCCCGCTCCTCCCTCCGGCCCACCTCCTCTGCTTTGGCTTGTTTTGTCGCGCCTGGCTCCTCCCGGGGCTGCGACTGGATCTCTAATTCTCGCCGGGCCACGTAATCCCAAGTGAGAGGGTCATCGGTGTGCATAGCCTGAAGGCTGAAAAATAGTTTACTGGCATGAGATGTATGACACAAGACTAAATCAGAATATCAAACAGAGAGACAGTTCCCTAAGCTCTAAAAATGTACCCAGGACACCCTTGAACAATTCCATTACCATAAATAGGCTCTTCAGATATCCTCACACACTATATAAATTTTGTCTATGGATCAGAGTTGTCACACATTTATTAGGTTTCAGAATGTTTCAGAAATCATTCACAGATGTTAACTTCCAAGTCAAGTCAGCAGGGAGGTGGGATGAGACAATCCTCCTCGAGCCCTGGAGAACCTATTTCTAACCAGGCCCTTGCATTTCTATAATAAAGGCAGAGAAAAAGCACAATCTAATTCTCTACCAAAATGGATTCAAGTTCTACTTTATCTCCTGTGAAAGTAAGGAGCACTACCTAAGAATGAAGGGTCCAAAGGTAGGCTGCAACTAATTTTCAAGCCACATAATCGGACATTAAAATATAAAATCACCTGCAGCATTCAAACATTCATGAGTACAACTCTTATGTTACAGGCAAAAGGCATGCTAGCAAAGCAGAAACACAGATTTTTTTTTAAGATTTATTACTTTTAGAGAGAAGGAAGGGAGAGAGGCAGAGAGAGAGTGGGAGAGAAACATCAATGTATGGTCTTTCACCTCCTCCAGCTACAGACCTGCCTGGAGACCTGGCTTGCAACCTGGTTATTGCCCTGGCTGGGAACTGAACTAGCAACCTTTGGGTTCCTAGGCCGATGCCTTAGCCACTGAGCCACCAAAGAAATACAGATTTTTATAAAAGCTGTAGGATGTACTACTTGTTGAATAAAAGTTAACTATTTTCCTAGGAAAGCCAATAAGTGAGTCAACTTTTCCAGGAATACATTTTTTAAACAGGATTTATTATAATATAATGATCCTAAAACTTAGCTTTCCTCCAAGGATTTAGTGGGGTATCTTTTACAGTTTCTAAATATCCAAAATAAAACACTTACCACAAAGTAAGAAACAGCCCATTCACCTTTCCACTATTTTACTTACTCTTCGTAAATTTCTTGCTGCAGATCTTTGGCAAAGTCAAATAGCTGAGCAATTGAAAGCAGCGACACATGAAACTCTGCACCTAGAATGTTTTTAAAGTGGGGAAGAGAAGTAGACTCTATCACTTTACTCTGAAAGTACCACCTTCTTGATGTACTACAGTTTATTTGTTTGTTTTGATTTAGAAATAGGACACAGGACAAAAAAAATCACCTATAGTCCCATTACACAAAGCCATTATTAATATTTTGGAGTACTCATAAGTACTTGTGGCTTTTATTCTAAACTTCTTATGGGCATAAAGGAATGTATTAAATTCTCTATTTCTTTCAATTCCCCAAGGAATTAAGTACTAAATAAAAATTTGCTGAATCAGGCCTCTAGGGGAAAAAAAAACAAACCTTATTGAAATGTTTAAGTATATCCTAAGGGGGAATAAGCCTCCTGAAAGAAACAGGACATTATTCCTACAATCAAAGTTTTACACACATTCTAATGGAATTCCTAACGTATTTTCATAATTAGCTAATGGTCTTCCTCATTATAAATAGACTGTTTCACTTTCCCACCATAAATATTCACAAACTACCTACCTTTAATTATGCTTATAGAATTTTTGTAGATGATCCGTGCCAACTCGCCTGTAAGGATTTCTTCAGGGTAATCAAGATTTCCCTAAAGAATATCATATTGAACATAACTTAGCAAGTAGTGTCAATAAGTAGAAAAAGCACTAGGGTAAAAATAAACAGTCCTAGACCACCCTGCCATATGACCTCTGGCAAATCACATGTCTCTCTGGGCCAGTTCCCTCACTTGTAAAGTGTATAATTGAACAAGACCACTGATTTTCTAACTCTGTTCTCTCAGGCTCCTGGAAAGGTAGCAAGTTCACTCGGCTTAAGGTCTCACTCTTCATTTAGACCAGAATATGTCAACTTTTACATTCCATATTGACTCCTCTGTGTACAACTTCATTTGTATAAAAAATTTCAGAGCTGGAAACCACAGTAACAGATGAAAGCAAAGTTCCCTTTTCAGTTCTAACATTCTAAAACTTCTTTTTTTAAATTATTCATTCAAGGGCCCTGGCTGGTATCAGAGTGGATAAGGTGCCGGCCTGCAAACCCAAAGGTGGCTGGTTCAATTCCCAGCCAGGGCACACACAACGAGGTTATAAGCCAGGTCTCCTGCCAGCGTTATAGCTGAAGGCAGGTAAAAGGCAACCATACATTGATGTTTTTCTCCCTCTCTTCCTCTCTCCTTTCCCCTTTCTGAAAAATAATAAATAAAATCTTTAAAAATATATAAAATAAAATTATTCATTCAGCCCTGGCTGGTGGCACAGTGGATAAGGTGCCAGCCTGTGAACCCAAAGGCCGCTGGTTCAATTCCCAGCCAGGGCACATAACCAGGTTGCAAGCCGGGTCTCCAGCCAGGTCTATAGCTGGAGGCAGGTGAAAGGCAACCCATACATTGATGTCTCTCTCTCTCTCCACATTCTCCCTTCCTCTCTCTCTAAAAATTAATAAATAAAATCTTTTTTTTTAATTATTCATTCATGTATTCCATAAAAAATTACATAAAAAAGAAAGGAGGCTAGAAACCACCTTTCTGAAGTTCCTTCCACCCATTAATATGTCATTTCATGAAACCATAAAGTAAAACACAGTAGCATTTGGCCATTCCATCAGTGATAATTTTGAGGACAACTCCAAATAGTCCAAATGTACAAAATTCTATTTTATTTCTAAGCCAATTTTATTAAGTCAAATATAGCCTCATCTTTAAATCTCAAAATATGGCATTAAATTGGAAAGAAAAATATATTCCAAAGATTTTCCTTTACTCCTAAGCAGGCTCAAATACTATACATTAACAAGTAATAACATTAGGATCTTACCATATCCATTTTGGCTGTTTCAAATTCTTGCTTTTCCTTCCTCAGTTTCTCAGCATTCATCAACTCCATCCTGAAGTACTACAGAAGGGAAATGATGAGCTAAAAAGCTTGGGAGGTAATTTTTTTAATTAGAAATACATAAGATGCCATTTTTTACCCACAATTATTGGATCTGGAAAAGTATGGGGAGAGTGGTATATCTGTTATGAAACAAGCTGACAATGACAAGAAGGAAAGATCTCTGTAACCATTTAACAGTTCTATGTTTTTTTGTTTTGTTTCTTTAGGATTGTATTTGTGTATTTTTATAGGAGAAAAGGAAACAGAAATGGAGAGAAATATCAATGTGTGATTATCTCTCGCATGCCCCCAACTGGGAACCTGGCCCACAACCCAGGCATGTGCCCTGACAGGGAATCAAACCAGTGACCCTTTGGTTCACAGGCCAGTGCTCAATCCACTAAGCCACCCGAGCCAGGGCAGTTTTCTATGTTTTGATTGCAGTAGCTACGAATCTACACATGTGGGAAAAAAATAGAACTATAAACACATTATGCCAAAGTTGATTTCCTGTTTTGGGGGGGTTTTTCTTAAGACTTTATTTATTATTATTTAGAGAGAGAGGAAGAGAGGGAGAAAGACATCAATGTATGGTTGCCTTTCACCTGCCTCCAGCTATGGACCTGGCTGGAGACCTGGCTGGAGACCTGGTTATTGAACCAGGCTGGGAATTGAACCAGAAACCTTTGAGTTCTTAGGCCGGCACCTTATCCACTGTGTCATAAGCCAGGGCTTTTTTTTTTTTTTTTTTTAAGATTTTATTTATTATTTTCCAGAGAGAAAGGAAGGGAGAGAGGAAGAGAGGGGGAGAAACATTCAATGTATGGTTACCTTTCACCTGCCTCCAGCTACAGATCTGGCTGGAGACCTAGCTTGCAACCTAGTTATGTTGCCCTGGCTGGGAATCGAACCAGCGACCTTTGGGCTTTTATATTCTACTATTTTATAAAATGTAATCACTGGGAGAAATCAAATAAATGGTACATAAGACCTCAGTATATTATTTTTGTAATTTCCTGGGAATCTGTAATTATTTTTAAGTAAAAACCAACGGTAAATATGTAATATCAGGTATATAAAAAGAAACTAATGCATGATTAACATGTACTATAAAGATGAGTTATCCAAAACTTTTAATACTTTGAATTCTATGTTACAAGACATATTAAAATGACAAGGTTTTTAAAAATATTTAGCCCTGGCTGTTGTAGCTCAGTTGGTTGGAGTGTCATCCCATGAACTGAAGACTCACAGGTTCAATTCCCAGTGGGGGCATATATGTAGGATGCAGGTTTGGTCCCCAGTTGGGGCACTTACAAGAGGCAACTGATTGGTGTAGTACTCTCTCATCCATGTTTCCTTCCCTCTCTTCCTCCCTACCTCTTCTCTAAAAATCAGTAAGCCTGTCCTCAGGTAAAGATTTAAAAAAAAAAATGCTAGCTACAAAATTTTACATATCACACAATTACCACCATGTGAAAAATTTGGCACAGAAAAAAACACACCATATTGTTAATAACATCTGTCCTCAGTCAAATATATTCCCTTTCAGTGCTTTTTTGCTTTCCTGATTTTCTCCAAGATTTTCTATAACCATGTTACTTAGTATAAACTAAAACCAGTATTTCATTGGTTTGTTTTTTTTAATGTGACTATTAGAACAGATAATATTCAACAGAGTTTCTCAAAATGTGACTTGAGACTACCCAGGGGTTCTTGACACCCCTTCAGGGGTTGTGCAAAATGAAAATTATTTTCATAATAATACTAACATGTTACTTGCCTTTGCTCTCATTCTGTTAAAGAAGTTAAAGCTTTTCAGAGGCTATATGATGGGTCCTATTACCTATATTGAGTGCAAAAGGAGATCTGAGGCCCTAGCCAACTAGCTCAGGTGGTTAGAACATCATCCATGGTTGCATGGTCAATCTTGGGTCAGAGCACATACAAGAAGCAATCAATGAATGCATGAATAAATGGAATAACAAGTCAATGTCTCTCTCTTTCCCTCTCTCTTTTCTCTCTCTCAAATCAAAAATAATTTTAACCAAAGGTGATCTGAGAATCCAGATGTCCTCTATTAAGTCAATATTCAAGAGATTAACAAAAGTGTGTAATAATGCCATTCTTCTCTTTAAACTTTGTTTTAGAAGAGCTACTTTCATTTTAAAATATGTTATCTATATTAACTTACCATGGCTTTATTGCTTTTAAATATTTTTAGATTTCTTGGTTTTAATTTTCAATAAAATAAAAACTGATGGATACTACACATATAAACAAAAGACTTTTGAGGTTCTCGGTAATTTAAGATTACCGATAAAAGAGGACCAAGCCCTAGCTGATGCGACTCAGTGGATTGAGAGCTGGCCTGCCAACCAATGGGTTGCCAGTTTGATTCCCAGTCAGGGCACATGCCCGGGTTGTGGGCCAGGTCCCCAGTTGGGGGCGCTTGAGAGGCAACCACACCTTGATATTTCTTTCCCTTTCTCCCTCTTCCCCTCTCTCTAAAAATAAATAAATAATCTTTTTAGGAATAAGTAAGTAAATCAAAGAGGACCAAGTTTGAACACCACCAACATAGATCAATATATACAAATATGAAACTATATTTATGCTATATTAGGTAAAAACACAAAACACAATAATGTGTAGAATTCCACTGTTTACAAATAAAACCTAGTTTAAATATTTGTGATAGACACAGATAAGATATATGTGTAAGATATATGAATACTTTTCCTGTTACTTTTTCATATAACTGCTTTTTCTGAACTATTTTTATAAACAAATTCTAGCCCTAGATGGTGTAGCTCAGTAGATTGAGTGCCAGCCAGACTGCAAACCAAATGGTTGCCGGTTCAATTCCCAGTCAGGGCACATGCCTGGGTTGAAGGCCATGTGCCCAGTTCAGGGTGTGAGGGTGTGAGAGAGGCAACTGATCGATGTATCTCTTGCACATATTTTCCTCCTTTTTTCCCTCCCTTTCCGTCTCTAAAAAATAAAAACTGGCCCCGGCTGGTAGCACAGTGGATAAGGTGCTGGCCTACGAACCCAAAGGTCGCAGGTTCGATTCCCCAGCCAGGGCACATAACCAGGTTGCAAACCAGGTCTCCAGTCAGGTCTGTGGCTGGAGGCAGGTGAAAGGCAACCATACATTGATGTCTCTCTCCCTCTCTGCCTCTCTCCCTTCCCCTCTTTCTAAAAATAATGAAATAAAATTTTTTTTAAAAATTCACCATCAAAATAAATAAATAAAACCTAAAAAATAAAGAAATTCTAATTACTTTTTTATAAGAATAAGCAATAAACCTATTACCATTTTGGAAAACACAAGTATGACCATTTATGAAGGCCTCCAAAACAAAGTAATAACAGCACACAATAGCCATCTAACAGCAGGAAGACTGAGTGTTACAATAGTTTCCCAATAATAAAGGCCGCAAAGAAATATCAAACAGAATTTGCAAAAGCAAAGGAATGTAAGACAGTAATATATATAAAACATCATTAAATTACTACAAGACCAAAAAATACAGTTGGGACAGCTACAATACCAATTAGCATAAAAATCTGTATCTTTTTCCCCTCAGTACACATGCTTAATTTTCATCTGAAGACTAAATAGCAATTTCTCCCTTATCCTGACAAATACAGAAAAGAGCGCAGTTTCCAGTAATGCACCATTTCCAGCATTTGTCTGGTTTTCTTTCAGCAAAAGCATGGCCATCAATATTCTAGTGTATCCCTCCATGGGAGAATAGGTTTACCAAGTGCAGAAGGAAGTATCCATCTTAAGAGACAAAGATAATGAGAAGAAAATAGGAGGGGAAAAGAAGAAAAGAAGCCAAATGAGGGGTAGGGGTGGTTGGATGAAAAGAGGAGGCAAGGACAAAGGAAGGAAAGAGGGAGGGAGGGATAAGAAAAAAATTAGAACAAAGGTAAAAAGATGACTAAATCCTGGCCCTCCAATTTAAGAAAGAAAAGGCCCAGATCCCTATCCCTTCCAACCATAATTGACAGGTAGGAGTTTAAACTCTCACTAAGAACCCAGAAGATGCACTTGATCAAAACCCACTACCAGCCAAAAATTACCTTTCTGGTCCCCTTTCTACTGCAACTCCCTGATAATTCCTAGCCTCCATATTAAAAGGGCTTTTTCCACTTAAAGAATATGTGTTTCCAGAGGACTAAACTGAGACATCACTCTGTCATGTACACACATACTCACTTCTTGATAAAGTTTTGGGCACTGGGGGTGAAAGCGCAGAGCTCGAAGAAAGAGTTGTCTTGCACTTTCTGAAGACAAGCGATCTTCCATTTCCCACTTGGCTGCCATAATCCACAAAGCTATAAATGAAAAACATCACACTGCATTTTAATAAAATTAATCAACTCAGGCAAAAAAAAGACCAAGACTCCAATTTTAATAAAAATTGTGCATCTTATAAAGCAAAGGAATAAAGTGTTGCTCTTTTCTCTATATTTAAAACAATTCATGAATTTTCAGATGGATCATAATTTTAAAAATAAATTTTTATCATACCTGCTGGAAATAAAAAATTTTGAAAAAACCTTTTGTCCTTCTACATGGGAAATCAACCTTGAGTTAACATTCTAATCATTTCCCTAGGAACTCAATAAAGGTGAGCTATGTTATCAGGCAAAATGACCTATGATTGGTAACCACATCTGGACTAGGAGAACTATAAATGCTAGAGAGCCACTGCTTTGGGCTTTCTTAAGTATGAGATTCCTGAAACTGAGCACAGCCATTCCTAGGATCCCTGGAAGACCCATCTGGGTCTTCTAAGGCAGAGTGGCTCCTCTACTCACTCTTTCCTTCATACCTGAACTGTTACTGGCCTCCGAATTGCTAAGAGTATTCTACTGAAGAAATGTACCTAAAGCTGTAGCACCTAAAGCTGAATAAAGTGGTGCCAAATAGCCTGTAAGTCTTGTGTACTGTAAAATGTCTGGCTAAGCCTAATACTTGAGAAAAGGAACTGGAGCACCTCCACTGTAAAATCATGTACCATTCACACAGTATACAGAGGAAAAGTCTTTCTCATACAAAACATGAGCACCTACTCTGTGTCAAGCGCTCTTATAAAATCTGTATTAAACCTTTTCCCCTGTAAATTTGCAAAATCCCTTAAACATGACTGCCTTCAAACTGTCCCTCAAGAACGAAAGAGCTTCTCTGACCATTAACTAAAAAAGAAGCACAGTCCTACTTACCCACAGATATAATACCTGATATAGTAACTAATACACAGACAGGGATGAACAAGCAGAAGCTATTCAGAAACCAAACCTGCTGAGGCCAAGTGCCTAAGCTCAGGTTCACACAGTGAATTCTTTTAGGTTTGTCAGGCAAAGTAAATTCCAAAAAAGTTTGAGTCTACATTAAAAATAGAAAAAGAATTGATAAGGATTTCACCATACCTGGCTTGTTTGAATGAATGGCCAACATGGCAGAGAATACCTTGCTCAGTTGAGCTTTGGTACCCTGAAAAGACAAAGAAAAATTATACTTCCTACATAGCAAAATCACTGTTAGTACTCTCTAAGTGATCTGTCTCGCACCACTACCAACTATAAATCCAATGGGGCAAGATGCGCTACTGCCAGGGACATACAGACAAATACACTCATAGTTTTCTTCTATCTAAACCTCACTACATAAACATTCTAGAAATCAGACACATTTTCAACTTTAATGAACAAAATACACATAAAGATCATTTTCTTTCCAACTGAAGTGAAAGCCACCAAGTCATTCAGACATGCAAATGTTGTTACTCTGGTGGTCAGCCTTCTTGGGTTCTTTTTCCATTTGTTGACCCTACATCTTTGAAAAAACATGGAACTCAGTAATCAAGCATTGGACTTAAAAGGCCAACTAAAGGAAAAAAGGAAAGAGGTAATAAAACATGGCTGCCCAAATACTCACCCATTTCTTACAAAAGACTATGTAGGATAGCCAAAGTTGGACATCATCCTGCAAGAAAAACAATGTAGTGAGCTCTCTGAGTTTGAACTTTATATATAATACACCTCTGAAACAGGAGATCTCAGAAAATCTACTGTGTTATAACACCCCTCAGCCTATTAGGCCTTCTACCTCTTACTCACAATAACTCAATTTGTTCCCTACTCCCACCTACCATTCTCTGAGACAAAAATCTGCTATCTATCCAATTTGTCCAATGCAGTTTTGTTTTTTGGGGGCTTTTTTTTGTTTTTTTTTTAAAGATTTTATATTTTTAGAGAGAGGGGGAGGGAGGGAGGCAGAAAGGGAGGGAGACATCAACGTATGGTTGCCTTCCACCTGCTTCCAGCTACAGACCTGGCTGGGGACCTGGCTTGCAACCTGGTTATGTGCCCTGGCTGGAAAATTGAACCAGCAACCTTTGAGTTTGCAGGCCAATGCCTTATCCACTGTGCCACTAGCCAGGGTTTCTCAATGCAGTTTTTACATGGCCTCAATCAAGGATAGCAACTCAAAATTTGTCATTCCCAGGATTCCAAAGTACTTCCCATATATTTAGTAGTCCCAGACCTAAATGTGAAAAAACTCAAGTTACTGAGGTACTGACTCTATTCTAATCATTTATCTTCCACAGCCAAGTCTTTGGCATATTTTGAGATATATTCAAACAAATCCCAGACAATTTTCTGATCCTTACTTATGTATTCAAATCTACTGTTTTCCACACCATCCTCACAGAGTAATTATCAGATAATCAGATTCATTTTCTTAATGGTCTGATAAGTGGTTTCAAATAATGACACCATCATCAGACTAAGTATCAAGACACCCAAGATAAGAATAGTCACCAATACGCTTGAATATCCAAGTCATAACATGTCTAACACTTATCTTCACATCTCCTACAGTTAAGGAAGCTCTGAGGACTTACTTTCCACTTCGCTGAAGCACGTCGGAAGACACCTTGCACCCGGTGCACAATAGAACTCTCAATCTCATCCTTCTTAAACGAATACCCAATGCGCTAAAAAATAATATAAAATACAAGGCCTCAATTTAATCACATTTACCCAAAGCAGGATTCCTATTTGATCATTAAACAGTACTGACAAAGAAAGCAAATCACTGCAAATACAGGTGATCCCTGTATAACACACTTCTTAGGTTCCTAAAAAGTGCTGTGTGACATGAATCCATGTTATACAAAACAAAGAACTAGTACAAAAAAGAACGTTAGGTTCCAAAAAATTTTTATATACTATTATATTTTTATAATTAAATGTCTTTATTAAAGCAATTTTCACCAAAAGTATAACATGTTAATACATATTATGTAATGTTTTCTTCGTCATCACTAAGCACCGTTAACCGAGGGCATATTCTTTTTGATAAGGTATCTTCATCCTCTGAACTTCCTTCAGTGCTATCTTGCCTATCATGTACTTCTTTATAAAAAGTTTGTCAGTACTTAATACTCCACAAACAAAATGGATTTAAAATTCTAATAAATTTTAAAATTCTGCAGGTAAATCTGATATGACATCCATGCTCAAATGAAGTTTCAAATGAGATATCTTTTGCTCTTGCCAAGTTTTTATTTCGTCCTGTGTTGTTTGGGGATTTCCCTAATTGCAAGTGAGATTATTTTTTGCTCTTTAATTCTTATTATGCCCCATGTTGTTCAGGGATTTCTCTAATTCTCAAACTGTATTAGAGTGAAACCGTGTTCTAGGATGCTGTGTTGTACAGAGGTTCTCCCCAATTTTCAGGCCATGTTACAGCAAAACCGTGTTACAGAAGTGCATGTTATACAGGGGTTACCTGTATCCATTATGAGTACACCAGCATGCAATTTATCAATGCCAACTGCTTCCCACGCCCAAGTACTAGCTATAGAGCCACCCTATTTCATTCTATGTATTTTTCCAACTTCCAGAAAATCATCTACTTACACCTCTCCTTCTCTGGATCAGCTCCAAAAGATTGATTTCATACTATGGAAGAAAATCATATCAAAAAAAAAAAGGGGGTGGGGAGAGAAAAAACAAGGAAAATCATATCCTTTTACGTGTACAGGAAATACATTAGTTAAAATCATAAAGTAAATCAAACTAAGGATATAAAGCAAGATAATTTGCTATCAAGAAGCATAATCTAGTCAACCTTTAGCATTCACTGAAAATTCACCTTACGTTTGCAAAATTCGAAAATACATTTATTAGCAAACATACACATCTTAGCTACAAAGAAAGCATTTAAGTAGTAAAATGGAAGGTTTATAATACAATCTAACTTTCTAGTCTATCACAGGGTATTTAAACTTTAAGTTAATTAACCTTTTAAAAAGTTTAGCTGATGCAGAAGCAAATAAAACAGATAATAGGTTTGTACCAGCTGAAATAGAATAAATGCCTAACTGACTCTCTCTACTTCCTTCTCAAAAACCACATAGAACCTCTAAGTTCTCTAACACCCATACTACACAATTCCTCTCTAAGCTGTGGCTTAGACATTATTAGAGACTGAAAGCTCAGAACTTCCTAAGATTGCATGCTTCAATTTAAAACTTTGAAATATTATGAGCATGGAACACCCATGTAATTATCTACCACGTAGCTACATCAACATCTACATTTGGTGTATCTGCTTCAAATCCTATCTAGAAAAACATCTGAAGAATAGTAAAGGCCCCATATGTACCATATCTGATCCCACCCTTCTTCCACAGAAGAAATGACTATCTTGATTTGACTATTTATCAGTACTAGGGATGACTTTGGACTTTATTAAAATGCTATCTTGAATGCTTTCAAACTTACATAAATGATAACATATTGTGCCCATCATAGCAATTTTTACGCAGCATCAACTTTATAGATATGTCCCTATTGACACATAAAGTTGAAGCCCATTCATTTCAACTGCTATACACTACTTCATTGTATTAATGTGTAATTTACCTATTCTTTCTCGTGATGCATATTCGTTTCCAATTTTTCTTTTTTTCAGATTTTATTTATTGTTTTTAGAGAGAGGGCAGGGAGAGAGGCAGAGAGGGAAAGAGATATCAATGTATGGTTGCCTTTTACCTGCCTCCAGGACCTGGCTGGAGACCTGGCTTGCAACCTGGTTATGTGCCCTGGCTGGGGAATTGAACCAGCAACCTTTGGGTTTGCAGGCCAGAGCCTTATCCACTGTGCCACTAGCCAGGGCTTGTTTCCAATTTTTCTATTACAAAAAGTTGCAATTAATATTCTTGTCCAAAAATAATAAAGTATTCTTTTACATATCTTCAAAGTGATTACTTTTGTCTGCTTAATTTATTATTGTACCCCCTACTAGACTGAATAAGTGCCATGTACAGAATAGGTACTAATATTTACTCTATGCCAAAAGAATGAAATTTCTGGGTCACAGAGTAAACACATTTTCAACTTCATGGGTTATCATCAAGATGCTTTCCAAAGCGGCTGTACAAATCATATACTTAAATATCAGTCTTTTTTTTTTTTTTTTTTTTTAAGATTTTATTTCATTATTTTTAGAGTGGGGCAGAGAGGGAGAGATATCAATGTATGGTTGCGTTTCACCTGCCTCCAGCCACAGACCTGACTGGAGACCTGGTTTGCAATCTGTTAAGTATGTCTTTAAAAACATTTGTACCCTGGCTGGTGGCACAATGGATCAAGCACCAACCTGCAAACCACAGAGTCACCAGTTTTGTTCCCAGAAAGGGCACATGCCTGGGTTGTGGGCCAGGTTCCTAGTTAGGGGTGTGCCAGAGACAACCACACATAGATGTTTCTCTCCCTTTCTTTCTCCCTTCCTTCTCCTCTCTGTAGAAGTATATTAAATTTTTTTGAAAAAGAAAAAGAAAAAAAGTTTGCTAATATGATGGATATAAAGTAGTACTGTACCCTGGTTTTAATCTCTATTTACCTGATTACTAATAAGGCTAACATCTTTTCATAAATTTATCAACAAAAGATGTTTCCCCTTTGGAAACTGCATGTTCACATTTTTCTAGTTCTTTTCAGTTTCTTTTTGTCACTTTCTTCCTGATTTGTAGTTCTTTATATAATCTAGATCTTAACTAGGTGTTCCAAATATTTTCTACCACTTTGTGGCTTGTCTTTTTACATTATTTATGGTGTCTTGTCTACGAAGAAATTTTTTTTTTTTTTTCATTATTTTTAGAAAGAGGGGAAGGGAGAGAGGCAGAGAGGGAGAGAAACATCAATGTATGGTTGTGTTTCACCTGCCTCCAGCCACAGACCTGACTGGAGACCTGGTCTGCAACCTGGTTTGCAACCTGGTTATGTGCTCTGGCTGGGGAATTGAACCAGCGACCTTTGGGTTCTTAGTCTGGCACCTTATCCACTGTGCCACCAGTCAGGACCAGATTTCTTAAATGAAACTGTGAAAGCACATATCATGAAGAGGAAAATTATTTGTTAAAAGTAAAAATTCCGGCCCTGGCTGGTAGCACAGTGGATAAGGTGCCAGACTAAGAACCCAAAGGTCACTGGTTCAATTCCCCAGCCAGAGCACATAACCAGGTTGCAAACCAGGTCTCCAGCCAGGTCCGTAGCTGGAGGCAGGTGAAAGGCAACCATACATGTTTCTCTCCTTCTCTGCCTCTCTCCTTTCCCCTCTAATAAATAAAATCTTTAAAAATAAAGTCTTAAAAAAAAAAAAAACTTTCCCTACCTTAAGTCATTCTTTGTTTTTACAGATTTAAAGTCCCTTCCCCACCCCACATTTAACTTGCCAATTCAGCAGGAATTAATTTTTGTGTATTATATGAGGAAGAGACCTATTTTAATAGGATTAACTAAAAATTCATTGATTTAAAAATGCCACTTATACCTCATAGCAAGGTTATAGGGTTGTGTGCAGATGTAGGTGGAGGTGGGTGGTAATATATATGTGTTTATTTGTGGTTTTGTTTTTTTTTTTTTTAAGATTTTATTATTTTTAGAGAGAGCGGTAGGGAGGGGGAAAGAGAGGGAGAGAGGGAGAGGGAGGGGGAGAGGGAGGGGGAGAGATCAATGTATGTTTGCCTTTCACCCGCCTCCAGCTATGGAGCTGGCTGGAGACCTGGCTTGCAACCTGGTTATGTGCCCTGGCCGGGAATTGAACCAGCGACCTTTGGGTTCACCGGCCAGCGCCTATCCACTGAGCCACCAGCCAGGGCTCATTAGTCGTGTTTTGTTTTGTTTTTTTCATTAGTTGTTTTTAACTTAAGCTTAGAGCTTTTAGTCTTATAGCATTTCATCTTATTATTAGGTTCTTTCTGAATCCTAACTTTGTCGTCCAACATACAATCTATTCTCTCCCATCTGAACATAGGTCTAGCATGTATATTTTACCTTCATTCAAACTCTTCTCTTCACTTATAGGACTGAAGAATCTTGCAACATACCTTTCTAAGCTGACAGACTTACAGACACATAAGTAGTAACTTTCCAACCAGCTACTATCATAAAATTCACCCTCCTTTATTTCCACCCCCCACAAGATGGTCTGTCAGATCTCTTGCTGAAATCCTGACAGGATGTATCTTCGGCAGTCTCTGACCCACCAAACCCAGAAAAGAGAAAGTTCAGTTTGCCAAGGACTATAAAGCCTTGGTGGAATAACGCTATTCCCAAACCATGTATTTTTGTCTGGAAATTATCTGGAAAATGACATCAAGCTAGCTGTTCTATTATTAATTTAAAATGTGTAAGATTAAAAAGTAATGAAATGATTCACTTACCTGAACATAATTGATAAAGTCTTCCTTACAAAGAGTTCTTCGCTGTATTTTGTATTCTAGGTTCGAAGCTTTCTTAATGATAGCCCTGAGGAGAAAGCCACTTAAAATGCAACACTTGCAAAGAACAGACTTAAATTAACTTTGGCAACAAAACTAAACCAAAAAAAATAACTTTGGGGGTTTTGTTAAGTTTCTTAAATTTTGCTGTATTTAAAACCTATTTACCAAAACATATAAATCCCAAATAATTATTCTTCATAACCAAGTATTCCCTTACAGGATTACTTCAGTGTTCTTAAGGGTATCAGGATATATTTTTAAACTTTCATAAAAATCACCTTAACCAATTGTCAGAATCATTAACAGTCAGTCCCAAGAGCAAAGCAAATAATCTTAAGTTTTTTACATTATTTATAGGTAGTATTAATAAAGATTCCTTTTCCTCCAAACTCAAGTCCCTTAAATTTTCATAAATTCCTAAATTCCTCTTGCTTTGGAGTTTTAAGCACACAGATTAAAAAAAAAAAACAAAAAAAAAAAACCACCTTCATTGTCTCTACCTAGAAAAGTTTATTATCTTTACAGAGGACTTATGGGTTTGGCTAATTTTTTTCTTAGAAAATCACATGGAAAATGTGTTTAATTTTTTGATGGGCTACCCTCTACAAAGGACTTATGGGATAAGATTCGCTGTACTTAGTTAAGGAATGAACACGCAACATGTGAATATTAAGGGAATTTAATAGAAGATATGTAAGACCAATAATTGTCTATAATTAAAACAATAACATTTACTGAGCCATTATTAAAGTCCACACTGATATGTTGCATTTCACTAACAATGTTTAAGGATCCCACGGTCACTTTAGTGCATTCAGTCGTTGTAAAATTAAGTAATAGTCGCAGAAAACCACTTAAAACTATGAAACTTAATTTTAACAAATTACTGAAAGTCAACTTTGTGCCAGACGTTGCTGGCTAAGCCCTTGGAAGAGTACAAAATTGAGGTAAATGTTCCCCATCTTTAAGTCTTGCTAGATTTATCTACCCCTCCTGGGCTCCCTCAGCCCTCTCTTCACAGCTCTACAGCAGTACACTCTACTATAATTAACTGAGAGTTCACCGCACTCGCAGTTTAATCAAAACATTTAATTCGCGTTTCCCCCACCATACGCAAGGCAGGTAGCTTCTGATAAGCAGGGATCTTGGTTCTATCACCTTCATAGCCCCAACACCGGGCTCCATATAGAACTGTCAGTATGTCTGACGTGACAGATCACCTTACAATAAAGAGAAATTAATTCTAGACATCACCAAAAGTCAGAAACGAGCTTCTGCCGCGTGAGGAAAACCCAACCCAAGTGTTCCCCATCGCTGCCCCCGCCACATACACCCGCCGCAACCATTCTTCTCTTCCCAGCCCTTCCCCCTTCTCAGCTCACTTAATCTCCGCATGACTGAACAGTCCGATGCGCTTCAGCTGCTCCAATTCCGGGAGTCGATCTTCTATGCGTTCCTGAATTACCTCCGCCATGAGGGCAAGCCCGAGAACCCAAAGCAGAAGTTCTCAATCTCTAACACGCACAGGAAGCGCACACCTACCATCCCGGAGACCCGGCCCCAACGCTCGCACGTGCTGGCGTAACATAGGCTCTCGGTCCCGCCTCTTCCGCTTCCGTCATTGGGGAAGGCGTCCTGGCACCTGCGGCCGCTGTCGCCTCCCTAGGGCTGACTGTGGTATTGCAGCGAGGGACCCACCCTCACCGGCGGGTTCCAGTGGACCAGAGCACAAGGGCGGGGCTGGGGTGGGGCGGGGGTCAATTCGCGCGAGGCTCGACTTGGCGGCGTTGGGAAAATGGTGCTCCAGGTCTGTAAGAGTTAGCTGGGAGAGTCGTCAAAGGCTTTTCTACGGAAAACTATCTTCTTTTATTTGGCTGGCTTCCCACATCCTCCCAATACCAAGAGCCGCACCCCACTCCTCACATAGCCTTGCTGTGTAGGACAAGATCTTTCAAAACTCTTAGCCCTGGGTGAACATCAGAAACTCTTTCCTTAGAAAAGCTTCTGGGGAAGGGGAGAGGAGGAGGAGGGGGAAATGGGATGAATGTAATACAACAATAAAATTAAATTAAAAAAAAATTCTGGTATTGAAAATTTGTGAGTTACCAAAATAAATCAGTAAACCATTGCCTGAACAACTTAGCATTTCTAAGACAGCCATCAGACAACCCAGCTTGGAAACACATTGTTGGTGTAATTGCTAAGCTCAAAAAAACTACATGGCTTAGTTCTTTTTTAAGATGGTAAAGAACCGGTGTATCTGAAGCTGATTCAGAATAGTGTTGATTATAAACTGTAATTCAAAAATCAAACAAATTTTAAAGTAAAAATAAAGACAAATAAACAACAACTACAAAAAAGATGAACCAAAGCAGTTCTTGTTAGACCTGTTTATTTCAAGATTCACATTAATACCTTGATCCTCTCTGTGATTTATAAAAGGGAAATAGGCTTAGCATTAACTATGCTCCACCCCTGTACCTTTTATTCCCTTTCACATTTTACCTCACTGGTGTCAGAATTGAGGCAAAGGTTGACCTGAGCATCATCATTTTAATTCCCTCAGCTTTCAGACGCTAGGGAAGTAGAAAGAAACCATGAAGGTAAAACAAAAATGAAATTTCTTTGTGATAGGAAAATCTCCATGGTTTGTATTAACAGTAAGAGTGGGGATGACACTAGTAAGCTCTACATGGGCAGCAAACTTATTTTGTTCACTAGATAACCTGGGAGCTTAGAATAATGCCTACAATATAATAAATACTTGATAAAATAAGAAAAGGCACTTCACGGCCTGCGAATCGAAAGGTCGCTGGTTCAATTCCCCAGCCAGGGCACACAATGAGGTTGCAAGCCAGGTCTCCAACCAGGTCTGTAGCTGGAGGCAGGTGAAAGGCAACCATATATTGATGCTTCTCTCCCTCTCTGCCTCTCTCCCTTCCCCTCTCTCTAAGAATAATAAATAAAATCGAAAAAGAAAAAGAAAAGGTACTTCATAAATTTCTTTAGGTACACAGGAGTCAAGCAGCTCTGAAATATTGTAATCTTTCATTTAAAGGCAAATTTGGTAGATAACTGATTTTTAAATCAACACAACTATAAATACTCTCCTCTTTTGCCCTGGCTGGTGGCACAGTGGATAAGGTGCTGGCCTATGAAAACAAAGGTCGCTGGTTCGAGTTCCAGCCAGGGCACACGACAAGGTTGCAAGCCAGACCTCCAGCCAGGTCTGTAGCTGGAGGCAGGTGAAAGACAACCATACATATATGTCTCTCTCCCTCTCTGCCTCTCCCTTCCCCTCTCTAAAAATAATAAATAAAATATATTTTTAAAACACTCTCCTCTTTTATTTTCAAAATGAACTTCTATGTTTATCTTGCTCTAAGAATTATAAAAATTATAATGGCAAAACCTCCTTTTGTCTCTTCTTTATCTCATAATAAGCTATTACTTATCTAGGATGTACTGCATGCCCAACTACAATGGGCATTGTTCTAGTTCTTCATATATTAACTAACCTGCTATCACAAATATTTTTAAATATCAACCCAAGAAGGAGCTCTTGAAGAGGTAAAAAGCATCTGCTAGAGAAAGCCCAAAACAGCAGAAGAAACTATTTCTGAATAATGCCCACTGAAACGATAACAAATTCACAATTATCAACAACTGAATCTAAATAATAAAAAAATAATTAAAAAATATATAGGACCCTGGCTGGTGACTCAGTGGATAGGGCCCAGCCTGCGAGACAAAGGTCGCTGGTTCAATTCTCAGTCAGGGCACATAACCAGGTTGCAAGCCAGGTCTGTAGCTGGAGGCAGGTGAAAGGCAACCATACATTGATGTTCCTCTCCCTTTCTTCCTTCCTACCTTCCCTTCTCTCTAAAACTAAGTGAATAAAGTCTTTAAAAATAAATAAATAAACATAAAAACAGCCCTGGCTGGTGTAGCTCAGTGGATTGAGTGCCAGGCTGGGAACCAAAGCGTTGCTAGTTCGATTTCTAGTCAGGGCACTAGCCTGGGTTGTGGGCCATGTCGCTGATTGGGTGTGTGTGAGAGGCACACACACCCAATGTTTTCTTATTTTATCAAGTATTTATTATATTGTAGGCATTATTCTAAGCTCCCAATGTGATGTTTCTCTTCCTCTTTTCCCCTCCCCTCCCCTCTCTCTAAAAATAAATAGACAAAATCTTTTTAATATATCAAAAATAGGCCCTGGCTGGTGGCACAGTTGATAAGGCGCCAGCCTAAGAGCCCAAAGGTTGCTGGTTCGATTCCCAGCCAGGGCATACATAATCAGGTTACAAGCCAGGTCTCCAGCCAGGTCTGTAGCTGGAGACAGGTGAAAGGCAACCATACATTGATGTCTGTCTCTCTCCTTCTCTCTGCCTCTCTCCCTACCCCTCTCTCTAAAAATAATAATAAATAAAATCTTTTTAAAAGAGAAAAAAAGGTGAAGCCAAAGAATGTACATGTACAACCCATGGACATGAACTAAGGGGAGGAATGCTGGAGGGAAAGGGGTGTACCAGGCAGAAGAGGACAAAAGGGGAAAATAGTGGAATAACTGTAATACTATAATCAAAAATATATACCTAAAATTTATAATGTTCACAGGGTCTCAGAATACTTAGCTGAATTCACCTTCTAGGTGGAGGCAGGTGAAAGGCAACCATACATATATGTCTCTTTCCCTCTCTGCCTCTCCCTTCCCCTGTCTAAAAATAATAAATAAAATATATTTTTAAAATACTCTCCTCTTTTATTTTCAAAATTAGCTAGGGCCAGAGAAAGGGTTCTCTTGAGTGTAGAGCTCTAAGGTGCTCCTTGTAAACCTTGACATTCCTTTTAGTTTTTTATTTGATCTTTAAAATTCTCCATAGATGGCCAATAAACAAGCAGGTATACTGACTGGGTTGGGGGCCCAAGAAGGCATTCTGTGTGTTCTATACTTGATCTAGGTGGTCACTATATGGTAGAACACATATGCAAAAATCTACCCTTTGAGATACATACTTAAAGATTTGTGCATTTTATTAAAGTTATACTTTAACCTAGAAGAAAAAAATTAAGGTCAGACCCTCTCTTTCAGAATATCATTTCTTTCAAAAGCTTTGTTTGTATGGCAGGGTCAAAATATTGAAATACAAATGACCAAAGCTTCTTCCCTCTCCGGAAGAATTTATATGACTTTTGTATCCTAGCCCATAATGTATTAATATTAAAAAATAACTTTTTAATATTAATTGTTATTTTTCCAGATCATCAAGTACAATTAATCCCAGAAAGATGTATCTTGCTCACCCTATGTTGCATAAAAGCCCCATTTGGTGCTCATGAACCAGTTTAGAAAACAGCCAAAAGGGGTCTCAGTGTCCTGAGACAGTCTCTTAGCGAGTCTGACAGAAGAACAGTAGCCAGATATTTGCAAATCAAGTGAAAACTCCTGTTCTGGCCTCCAAAGTACTTAAATGTAAACTTCTAAATAACCTGAACTTTTCTTTAAATATTCCTTGTCACATCTGAAGATTAGGTTCTCAGACAGCTCCAAAGAAGGGGAACAGTTTAATTAAGGAACTAGCATGGATGACCCATGGACACCAACAACCTGTGGGATTGACTGGAGGGGCACAGGGCGCGGGGAAAGGAGGGGAAAGGAGGGGAGAAGGGGAGAGCGGGGTTGCAGGGGGATGAGTTGAATGTAATATAACAACAACAAAAAAAGTTCTCAGAAAGCTCAGTGGTTAACATGAGCAGGCTAAGAAATGCTTATCCCAATGTTATTATTGTTGTTGTTGTTGTTGTTATTACTATTCTTTAAAGGGAAGTACCTAATTTCAATGCTAATTCACCTGGAATCCCATCCCCCTACCTTGCTGAAGTACCCTGCCTGCTTCTCCCACACAGAGAGCTCTGGTAGACTTCAAAGTCAGAGCAGAAGTGATAGACACAGACTGGTCTTTGATGCCTAAGAACATCTGAGCCTGCTGTTTGATGCGAATGAAAAGCATCTGTACTTTTCAAACCTTTCAAGTTATCTCACATTTTAACAACAAAAGCTGAAAAGTTTGAGGTGACACACATTATACACATTAAAATATTTGGAACTAGGAACTTTTCATTTCTTTTTCTATTATATATAGCTTCTTTTACTTTGCAAACCACAATGGATAGTAAATTACTTCTGGCATGCAGCCTTGTCTGTCAACTTGCCAAATTTCAACTGGAGCAAGTTTTTACAGCCGGGCTAATAAGCCCTGAAAATAAGGAGGTAAGTATAATGGAAATAATGGCATGGTCTTTAACTGCAGGAGCATAGAATGACAATGTGAGATTCTAATACATTCTATTTAAAGTTTTTTTTTTTATTCTAATGAAATCTTTAAAAACTCTTTTAGGTTATTCCAGTTCAAACACATGTAAATGGAAAGAGTTTCTTTTAATTGGCAAAAAGCATTTTTGTGGGTTTTTTCCTGTGGCTTAAGTTATTGCTTTTTGCAAACTCAAAAAAAAAAAAAAAAAAAAAAAAAAAAAAAAAAAAAAAAAAAAAAAAAAAAAAAAAAAAAAAAAGCAAAGAAAGAAAAGAAAACAAGAATATAGTACTTTGGGGATAACAACCTACTATTAAAACAAACTGACGTATTGAATTAAAAAAAAAAAAAAAACATGTTCTGAAATGATTGGCTTGGCAATTGTTTGTGTATGAATACATTTCATCAAAGCCATAGCTGATTAGCAACATCAACTTTCTTTCAGTATGCCCCCAATCCGGATAGAAACGCAGTCCTGCTTAAATAGCTTTCAGGTCTTTATTGAACAAATCTTTTAAAAAATTAAAAATAAACATCACATTTAATTTTCATCAATGAAGGAGATAGTATCCGTTGTGAGGTAGTACCCATTTCTCTCCATTTAATTCTCACATCCATTCCCATTTACAAGTGACAGGGAATAATTCTTTTTCCCCTTCTCTTGCTGTGCTCCAATTAGACTTAGACTGATTAGCCTCAGCATCACATGGTCAGTCCCAAATTGTTTAAGCAAAGAAGAGGTTCATGTTGTGTGTGTGTGTGTGTGTGTGTGTGTGTGTCTAACTATACAAATAATAATATGGACTTGCTCCAGAAATGCCAGCTTTCTTATAGTTCCCCAACCATTCCCTGTTATTTTACACTCACTATGCCCCATGCCTGGAATGCCTTTTGTCCCCTAATTCACTTGGCAAATTTAGTTCATAAAAAATAAGAAGAAAGCCTGTCCTTAACACCACCTCATCATCACCACCAACTTGTATACTTACATACATTTCTATAAAGGGCTAGTCTTTAAATCTCTTTTTCCTCCTCACTACTTTTCTAATTTTCTAGGTGATCCTATCAGGCCCATGACACCTACCAGTGCTGTCCAGTAGAAAACCTTCTGAGATGACAGCCACTTGTTGTATCTGCACTTCCTGATACGATAGCCATGAGCTCTAGGTGGCTATTGAAATACTTGAAATATGGCCAGAGCACGTGAAGAAATAAATTTTTCGTTTCATTTAATTGATTTACATTTAAGTTGCCACATGTAGCTACTGGCTACCACATTGGACAGCGCAGATCCATATGACTTCCATATTTATAGCTCCAGTCTATAACTGTCCGCTGAACACAGCTCATGACAGTATATCCAACAGCCTACTCAGCATCTGCACCTGGAGCTCTTAGAGGCATTTCAAAATTAGTCTGTTCAAAATCGAGCTGCTATCCCGGCTGGTGTGACTCAGTGGATTGAGTGCTGGCCTGTGAACCAAGGAGTTGCATGTTTGATTCCCAGTCAGGGCACATATCTGGGTTGCATGCCAAAGGCAACCACACACTGATGTGTCTCACCCTCTCTTTCTCCCTCCCTTCTCTTCTCTCTGAAAAATGAATGAATAAATATATATATATATATATTTTTTTTAATCAAGCTGTTGATGTTCTCTCTCAAAAATGTACTCTCACTGTAATCTCCATTTTGGTTAATGGCAACTGTATTTTTTCAGTTTCTCAAGCCAAAGGCCTGGGAGTTGCCCCAGCTCCACATCTAATTTGTCAGCAATCCCCCACAACATATAGCCAAAAGATGGGGTGACTTCTTCCCATCGTTGCTACTGCTATTGTCCCACTGAAAGCCACCATTACCTCTCACCTGGATTAGTGCTATAGTCGCCACCTGGTCTACCTGCTTCCACACTGGCCTTTTTTCATGACAAGAGTTATTATATTTATTTAATATCAGTTATGAGCTGATGTTACTTATTGTATCTTGTTTTATTAATATTGCATAGCTGAGATGTGTTCTATATTTTACTTAACTGCTAATAATATAAAAGACCTTAGAAAAGCCATTTTACTGATAATAAAAGGTAGCATATGTACAGTCTTGCCTGGTGGCACAGTGATAAGTGCCAGGTCACTGGTTCGATTCCCAGCCAGGGCACGTAACCAGATTGCAAGCCAAGTGTCCAGTCAGATCTCCAGCCAGGTCCGTAGCTGGAGGCAGGTGAAAGGCAATCATACATTGATGTCTCTCTTCCCCTCTTCCTTCCCCTATTTTTTTTTTTAAGATTTTATTTATTATTTTTAGAGAGAGGGGAAGAGAGAGAGGGAGAGAGACATCAATGTATGGTTGCCTATCACCTGCCACCAGCTACGGACCTGGCTGGAGACCTAGCTTGCAACCTGGTCATGTGAAAGTAAAACCTTTAACTTGCCTGCAAAGCCCCATACCACCTTGTGCCCTGCCACTCCCTTTCTGCCCTGACCTTATTTCCCACTCCTCCTGAGCTCCCAGATGCATTAGCCTCCTTGGTACCCCACAAACACAGCAATGCAGGGCCTTTGCACCAGCTAGTCTCTCTGCCTGGAATTCTCTTCCCCAGATACCTTCAAGGCTCATTCTTTCATCTCCGTCATATCTTTCTCAAATGTACCCTCTCAGGAAGGCCTTTCATATTTCTTCTCCCCTCACCAATCAGTATTGTATATTCTAGCCTTTTTTTCTCTCCATATCACTTATTGCCATCTAACATAATGTTCATACTTCCACAGGTACACTGAAACATAAGCTACACTGAGCTTCTCAACCTCCAGAATTAGGCATGTGTTAAGTGCCCATTACATATTTATTGAATAAATGAATGAATATTTGGTAGAGTTGTACTACTTAATTTGTATTGTAATTTATTTAATCCATATGTCTATCTTTTATAATAATGTGACTTCCACAAGAGGGAAACTAGTATTTTATTTATCTTTGAAGTCCCAGAACCTAGCATTTAAAAACATTAGGTATTCAGGCCCTGGCTGGTAGCACAGTGGATAAGGTGCCGGCCTGCGAACCCAAAGGTCACAGGTTCGATTCCCCAGCCAGGGCACATAACCAGGTTGCAAACCAGGTCTCCAGTCAGGTCTGTGGCTGGAGGCAGGTGAAATGCAACCATACATTGATGTCTCTCCCTCTCTGCTTCTCTCCCTTCCCCTCTTTCTGGAAATAATGAAATAAAATCTTTTAAAAAAAATGAAAAATATTAAAAAAAAACATTAGGTATTCAATAAACATTCATGGAAAAGAAACAACTCTATATTATGCCTACTACCTGTTACAAGAATCACTCACAGTATTTAATATGCTCAAAATCCTTCCTAAACAAAACTGTTCTCTGCACAGCTACTTTTTTCTTATCACCTGACCCTGGGCAATTTTGCAACTACTGGTCAGAACACGGGTAAGAAAGACCCTGACTCAAGGACAATCAATCCATTAGCTGGCCAAAAACCTATAATGTACCATGGCATGAAAAGATAAACTGAACTTACTTAACTCTCCCTCTTTGGATTCTAAATTAAGAAGAAAAAAAAAAGAGTTATATAATGGCAACATGTGAGTTAAAACCAAAGAGAACCCATGTGAGAGAACTGGGCTGGAAGAACTTGGCAATGCAAAGCTGTAAGGAAGTAGAAACTATAAGTAGACATTGAAATACAGAAAAGGTACACAGAGTAAAGGAGATGGAGAAGAATACAGTACTTAAGAAAAAATGGAGAGTCACTGAATCACATTAATAAGAGCACCCTGGAGTAAGTAAGGGTCCACAAACTTCTGCAACTGAGGTCGTGTTTTACACTTTTAAATCCAGTTTTCTTGAAACTCTGTGCCCCTTCTTGTTCTGTCAATTTACAGTAACACTGAATTGCTTGGGGCATCTTAGAATAGATTGTGCCTGTTTTTTACCACCCTCAATCCTAACTAAAATACCATTCTTGCTTCATATAGTTGCTATCACACATAGAAGAGCGAGGGTATTGCATTTTCATATTTTCTACCAGATGAAACATTTGAGATGTTCTTCAAAGCTGTAGACCATTGACCCTTGGAGCTTTGAACTTTATTAGGAAGCACAGGGAGGAATGTTCTCTTTGGAGCCATTTGGTTTCTCTTAAAGTCACACTCCTAAGGCAAGCTGGGATTCACTTAAAGTGTGGATGTACCTTGCTTAAACAATTTTGAAACCCTGGATTTATAGCAACAGATTATTTATTTATTTATTACAAAAGCAGTATACTGTTAGAAATTCAAATGCCATATTCTTTTGAATAATGAAACCATAAGAGAGCCACTAACCTAAAGTTCCCATGCTACATTTCAGTGAATAACATTGGCTTGGGTTACACACAAAGCACCTAAGGAAAAGGGCTTTCTGCTTCAAAGATTTGGTCACAATCTTTCTTTCTCCTCCATCAGTAGCCCTCCCCTCTGGGTCCACACAGCTGCCACTGACACAGAGGAAGCCAGCTATTTTTAAATGCACTCACTCCTTTGCTGGCAGGGCAGTGGACCATAACAATTAAGACCACCAGCATTATTTTGAGTACATTTTGGCAGTATCTACTAACATTTTAAACATATATGGGTTACGGCCCAGCTATTCTGACATATACCAACCTACATAAATAGTAACAAAAGTGTACAAACATATATGTACAAGGATGGTCACTGAAGCAATGTTTGTAATAGCAAAACATTGGAAACTGTCTAAATTGTCTATCAGGGAAGTGTTGAAATAAATTAAAATACATCCGTACAATGGTAAAATATACAACTATTAAAAAGAATGAGAAAAATAAAGGAATGAGGAGCAGCATACTTATATGAGATGGAAATAGGTCAAGATGTGGTTAAATCTAAAAAAGGCAACTTGCAGAACAGTAGTTATTGTATAATACGTTTTCAATGTGTGTATGTATGTGTTGAGCAAAAAAAAAATCTTTGAGGATTGACACACATTGAGTGGAATGGGGACTTTATTTATACCTTACTATATTGTTGAGTAATATGACATAGGCATATCCCAGCTATAGCGTCTTTGGGGGGTTAGTTGGGATATTAAAATAAAAATTTGCTTTATCTTAATGTCTCATTGACACTTCACAGCAACTGGTGGAAATACCTTAGCTTGTAGATGGTACATTGTTATTTTTAAACACCAAAGAAGATTCTGTCTTCATGGGCTTGTGATCTGTTTTTCCTATGAGGGACATTTTTTGTAAAGTAAATAGTGTCACTCTAAAATATTTGTTCTCTAATAAGATAGCCAAAATAAATCAGGCATATTCTATCTCCTTAACAAATCCTTCTCCCTTTTCTCCCCAATCCTACCCAAGCCTTCCTAACCTGGGAGCTGTCCAGGTACAAATTACCATTTAAAAAGACCTCAAGTTGTTCACACAAGTAGCTCTATTATTGCTCTCTTCTTTACAGCCTTGGTCTGCTCAAAAACCCACATTCAAACTGGATCACATCCACTCCAGCCCTTCAGCACACAGGTATTGTAGGGGAGAGGCCGCTTTTGGCTACAAAACCCTTTATTCATCTTAAAACAACTTCATTCATAAGCTTCATTGAACAACTAGTTTGTACTCATCACAGGCTCTGATAAAGCACTTTTGCCTACCTTATCACTAATCCTTCCAGTAACTCTGTGGGTGGGTGAAGCTTCCTTTAAAAGAAAGAGCAAACCGCTGGTCAAAAGAGTGAAAAGACTTGCCCAAGATCTCACGACTAGCAACTGCGGGAGCGTGCTGGGAAAAATAGGCTTTAGGGTTAGGAAGGGTCATTAACGGCTCATTTCCCTTTTCTAAATTAACTGACTTTAAAAGCCAAACAGTACTGTAAAACTTGTAAAGAAAAACACATTCCCCTCCCGTTCCCGTCCCCCCCGCCCCCACACCCCGCCCCGCTCCTCTCCTATAATTCTCCTTTGCAACCACAGGCTCTTTTAAACTGTGGCTCTTGGTTTACCGCCGTATTTCTAAATAACACGCGTTTGGAACGGCTTTGACCATAACGTATCCAAAACGCCACTCCACCGTCGCTCCCCTTGTTCCTTCATCTGCGGGGTCACCTCCCTGCCCAGGTAGAACGTTCGGTCCGATGCCCTCTCTTTGCTCAGGCTGAGCGAGTCTGCAGCCGGCTGCTGTGGGGACCAGCCTGGCAGGGCTGTGAGCACACCTCGCGGGAGCCAGACCCCGGCCTGAACTCAAATCAACCTCGCCGGAGGCAGGTTCGGGGCCAGGCAGCGGTCAGGGCCTTAGAACAGGAGTCTGCTGGGGGCCAGGGTCACATTTTGGGGCGAGGGCGGGAATCGGGGTTGGGTGTTGACGGGCAAGGTCGCGACAAGGGTCAGAGTCTAGGATCCAGGGTCAGGGTCTGAGGCGAGGGCAGTGATTGGGGATTGCGAGCTGGGGCCAGGGAGGCGGTGAGGCGGGGGAGAGCGAGCGTCAGGCGGATCCTAGGTAAGCCGAATGGCCGGGGCTCGAAGGCCCGCAGAGCACTGGGGCGGGCGGCCCCAATCTGGGCACCGGCGGCTAGTGGAGGTTCCCTGCAGCCCCTCCACAAGACGGCCGTAGATCGGGCGAAAAGGTCGTAGACCTCCCCTCCAGCCCTTTCCCCGCGGCAGCAGGGCGCCTGTAGCCCCAACCCAACCCGTCACCTTTCTACTGCCTATGAGCAAGCCGCTGCGCTGCCGGGGCACCGATTCCCCGTGAAAAACGTGTCAGGGTGCCGGGGTGGCGGGGCGCCAGGGCTTCGGGTTTACCAGCTCACGAAATGCGGTTCGAAGGCTCGGGGTTGTGGGTAGCACCCCCCTGCTTGCTCGAGGACATTGGGGTGTGCACAATACTGCAAACTTGTTGCATAGAGACCGCTCCACCCATCCCTTCCCGTTTCCCCTGTGATCACGTTTTTTGTTGTTGTTGTTGTTGTTTTTTAAGCTTTTATTATTATTTCCAGAGAGAGGGGGAAGGGACAGCGGCAGAGAGGGAGAGAAACATCCATGTGTGATTGCCTTTCACCTGCCTCCAGCTACAGATATGGCTGGATACCTGGCTTGGAACCTGGTTATGTTACCCTGGCTGGGAATCAAACCAGTGAACTTTGGGGTTCCAAGGTCGGCACCTTATCACTGAGCCACCAGCCAGGATTGTGATCACCTTTTTTGTAAGTCCTTTATCAGGCTGAAGGTGCTCAAGACTTGAACAGTTTGGGAGGGAAATTTCCTTTGTTTGGGGGAAGATTGGTAGTGGGGTCTTTTTCCCGCTAGGTGTGGCATCCTCTTATAGGCCTTTCATCAACTCTGTTCCCTCCACTCCACACTCACTTTTACTCCCCCATTTTCCCCTGTCATCACAGCTGTGGGTTAAATTAATTTTTAATTTTTTGTTATGAATTTGAAAATCCTTTCCATGGTGGATCTGTGTGATATTTTCCTTATCAGTCTTTCCCCCTTTTTCCCCTATGTTAATCATTGTCTCAACTATTTAGCATTCTACGTACTTTTTTCCCAAATGTTCTGCCAAAACTGTAAATACCCATTCATTCAAACTCATCAGGTAACACACCTATTTTGGTTTTTTTCTCAAAAATATACCTCCCATTCCAGTCTTAACTATTGCTCCCTAAGCCAACTGCACAGCTGTTTTGAGAGTTTTGTATACCATCATGGTCCTGGGAATTTTCCCTACTTCTCTGTGTGAGTCCCCTGTGGCCTGGATTCCATGTTTTGTTTTTCTCCGTCATTTTGGTACAGTAAATCTTCCCACAGCTTCCTGAGAAAGGGAATAAAGGAGGTAAATTTTTATTGAGATCTTGCATTTCTGAATATATCTATTTGACCTACTTGATTGATGTGATAATTTGAGTTTGTGAGTCTAGGTTTGAATTCATTTTTCCTTAGAACTGTGAATTATCTTCTAGGTTTCAAGGTTTTTGCTGAGAAGTCTAATGAAATTCTTATTTTGTATATGATCCATACACCTTTGTGTATTACCCTATATTTATTATTGTTTCTGGGAGCTTTATCTTTTATCTTTGATGTTTTGAAATACACTATAATATGCCTCAATGTGCATCTCATTCATTGTGTTAGACATGTCAGAGCCCTTTCAATTTAGATACTCCCTTCAGTTCTGGAAAATTCTTATGTTACTTCCTAGATCTCTCCCCTCTCCACATGCATACTCTGCCTCACTCTATCCCCATCCATTTTCTCTGTTCTTACTTTTTCAAATACTTGTTACTTGTATATTGGAATCTCCAAATAAAGCCAATCCTCTTATTTTTTCCATTCTTCATCTTTTTTTGTCTTACTGTCTACAAATTCCCTCAACTCTATTTACCAACTTTTTCAAAACTGTCCCTTTGTCAATTTTGCCGTGTAAACAATAGTGTGTTAGTAAATGCCTTCCAACATTTGAATCCCCCATTATCTCCAGGCTCTTATTTAAGACCTGATCAGTATTTGATAAATAAGAAAAATGGAATCCGAATTGAACCTTGACGGTTGAGGTTTTCAGTAGTTAGAGAAACAATAAAGAGTTTCATTCATTGGAATGCTGTGACCAGAGCTGCATTTAGATTATTCAAAGTTCATTTAATATGTTAGAAACCATGATTTTTTTATTCATTTATTTTTAGAGAGAGGGGAAAGGACAGAGTGAAACGTCTATGTGTGCTTGCCTCTCAAGCGCCCCCAGCTGGGACCTGGCCTGCAACCCAGGCATGTGCCCTGAATGGGAACCTAACCTGCAACCCTTTGGTTCACAGGCTGGTGCTCAATCCACTGAGACACACCAGCCAGGGCAGAAACCATGATTTTTTAAATTTGAAGTAGTAGTTTGCAGGAGCTGACTTATGTCAGCTTGCAAGAGCCAACTGTTAAATTTCCAGGAATTTTGCAATTAAATATATTAAAAACAAATAATAGTAAAAAATAATTACTTACAAATTATTTCTACATTTCATTATTACATATGCTCTTGAGATTGTTTTTTGTATCTATATGGTAGCAATACTAATAACTAATACACTACTGTGCATTTCTTTCCAACTCTGCCTTCAGTGATGTAAGTACGGTTGGTAGCTTGAAATCAGCATTGGTGGAAATATTTATGCTATAGAAATGGGCAAAGGCTACCGATCTGTTTTCCCCACTTTGGGAGAGTTAGTTTCTCTGGTTTCAGAGATACAAGGATGAATAATATACATTTCTTTTCTTTAAGATACTCACAGGGTAGTAAGAGGAGCAAAAACTTAAATACATCCTTTGAATTGATAAATACTGTTTTTTAAAAAAGGTATGCACAAGATACTATAGGCATGCCTAGAATATTACTAATTCCGTCTGGGGGATCTCCAAAAAAATAAAACAAAAGCAAAAAACTAAGTGCATCTGTCCTTATCTTTTAGATCTACTAATGTTTTGGGTTTTTTTTTACTAAGCATTAAATACCTCTTTCATCATAAGCCCTAAAGGTAAAGTAAAATGTTTATTTTGAAGACCGCTAGTCTGCTATTTTATTTATTTATTTTTATTTTTAAAGATTTTATTTATTATTTTTAGAAGGAGGGGAACAGAGAGAGGCAGAGAGGGAGAGAGACATCAATGTATGGTTGCCTTTCACCTGCCTCCAGCTACAGATCTGGGTGGAGACCTGGCCTGCAACCTGGTTATGTGCCCTGGCTGGGAATTGAACCAGCGATCTTTGGGTTCACAGGCGTGCACCTTATGCACTGTGCCACCAGCCAGGGATTCTACTATTTTTTTTTAAAAGATTTTATTTCATTATTTGTAGAAAGAGGGGAAGGGAGAGAGGCAGAGAGGGAAAGAGATATCAATATATGGTTGCTTTTCACCTGCCTCCAGCCACAGACCTGACTGGAGACGTGGTTTGCAACCTTGCCATGTGCCCTGGCTGGGGAATCAAACCTGCGAACTTTGGGTTCGCAGGCTGGCGCCTTGTCCACTGTGCTACCAGCCAGGGCCTATTTTTTTTTTTTTTTTTAAAGCTACAAGAGTTATTCTCAGTATAAACTGCTGGTTCATTCAGTTAAATGCAAAAACTTTAGGCTGAACTAATAAAGAATTTCTTTAAGCTATTAATGTATGGGAAAGGTAGGAATATTATAGTATTGCTGCTAAGTTTCTGGAGAATATTTGCAAGTAGGAATAGGAAAAATGTCATGAAAATGTGAAGCAAACATGGAAGTAGGAGAACATGTAATAGTGGATGTAATGTACTTGAAAGTTGTCACTGAGCCATATGTGTCCCAGAAATCATATTTCATAGGAATAGCAGTTATTTTATCAGAGGATTAAAAAGATTTTTCTGACCCAGAATATTTGAGGCTTTAATTCCATTCCAAGCTGAGAATAATTGATTTCGTAGAAACTTCCAATTCCGTAAAGAAAATGGCTCAGAAAGTTGAGATGACTTTTCCAAGGTAGAAACTGGAAAAGCCAGTGTTCCTGCTGCCTGTCATCTACCAGACCCAATAAGCAGAGACAGGGATTGAATCTTTATGAGCACTTTATTCAGATAGTCAGTGATCTGAGAAGATGGTAGGTTTGTACCCTAACAGACTGTCTTACATTCCATTATAAACAAGCACTTTTATAAGAAGAAAGGTGTAGTTAGGGGGTTGGAATTCAGAGAAAAAGTTAATGAGATAAAAGCTCCAACATTTTTTTTGTGTGTCCTGGGCAGAGGTCTTCTGTCCTGGGCTGAGGTCATCTCACCCTGGAGTAAAATGGCTCATATACCATCTTGATTTCTTGAAGTCCTCCTGAGGCACAAAGGTGGAACTGCTTATGGTTTCCTGGAGCCAAGATGGGTCATTTCTCTAGTTCTTGAAACAATTCTTTTTACATAAGTTGATTACTAAGCTTATTAGCTGTTACCTAGAACTAAAATTTTCCAATATTTCAGTCCCCTTGCTTCCCACTTCAGTGTATCTTCTAAATACTTTATCTATTGGGAAGCTCTGATATCCATCAAACAGCACTGAAGCAACTTTTTGTCAATATATTCATTCCTTTGTTAAGTAGTTTAACAAACATTTATTGAATGTCTTTCTATTCTATAGCAGACTTTAGGGATGCACAGATGAACTATACATGAGCTAGTAGGGTAGACAAGCACATACACTGTGGGTAATTTATTTTATCTGGGAAGATTGGGGAATATTTTCATGTAGATGACATGGAGTTAAAGTGATGAATGTGTAAACTTTGATGAGGGAATGTGGGAAGGCATTTCAAGCATATGAAGAAAGTGCAGACCTGACCAGTGTGACTCAGTCGGTTGGGTATCTACCCAAGAAGTGCAATGTCACCAGTTTGTTCCTGGTCAGAGCACATGCCTGGGTTGTGGGTTCAGTCCCTGGTCAGGGTACATGGGAGAGACAAGTGATGAATGTTCCTCTCTCACATTGATGTTTCTTTCCCTCTTTTTCTACCTCCTTTCTCCTTTCTCTAAAAATAAATAAAATCTTTTTTTTTTTTTTTAATGCAGAAATGTTCATGAAATAATGCTGAAATTAGTATGACCAAAGGGCAGGCAGAATGGGCAGGAATAGAAAGACAGAAGATAAGAAGGTAGAAAGGAAAAAGGAAACTAACCACCAACTTACACCATACACAAGAATAAACTCAAAAGGGATAAAAGACTTAAATGTAAGTTAAAAACCATAAAAACTCTAGAAGAAGTGGGGAGGTGAGTGGGGGGAGGTGGAAGAAGGTATAGGGAGATAAACGGCAATGGAAAAAATACAATTAAAAAATGGGGGAGAAATCCTAGAAGAAAACATACATCAACAACCACCACCAAAAAAAAGAAAAAGAAAAGAAAACATACGCAGTAAAATTTCAGCTATTTCCTGTCGCAGTATTTTTGCTGACACATATCCTAATGATAGGGAATTCAAGAGTTAAAGAGTTTATCCTGGGTTGAAAGGCTTAAGTGATTCATACAGGTAGAAAGCTCTTATTCCAGGAAATGGAATGCATGACCTACAAGATTCCACCAGGTGGACAAGCAATTCAACCTTTGTGCTCCAGGGGGTCTGCAAGTGATGGAGACTAGGAAAATCCAACTGGACTGCAACTCTTATCTGATTAACCATTTCCAACCCTTTGACTTTTCTTTCCATCTGACTTCAGATGATAAGACAGTTTTTTGTTTGTTTGTTTGTTTGTTTGTTTTTTAAGATTTTATTTAATTATTTTTAGAAAGAGGGGAAGGGAGAGAGGCAGAGAGGGAGAGAGACATCAATGTATGGTTGCGTTTCACCTGCCTCCAGCCACAGACCTGACTGGAGACCTGGTTTGCAACCTGGTTATGTGCCCTGGCTGGGGAATCGAACCTGCGACCTTGATAAGACAGTTTTTGAAGGAACAAAACCTACCATCTCCTCAGATCACCAGCATCTGAATAAAGTCCCCATAAACACTCAATCCGTGGCTGAGTGGATAGGTGCCAGCCTTCAAAACCAAAGGTCACTGGTTCGATTCTCAGTCAGGGCACATGACAAGGTTGCAAGCCAGGTCCTTAGGTGGAGGCAGGTGAAAGGCAACCATACATTGATGCTTCTCTCCCTTTCTTCCTCCCTCCCTGCTCTTCTCTCTGAAAGTAATAAATAAAATATTAAAAAAAAAAAAGGACAACAAAAAAACACTCAATCCCTGTCTCTACTTATTGGTTCTGGTAGTGACAAGCAGCATGAACATGACTTTTCTGGTTTCACTAGGGCAAGGGAAACAAAGGAGAAAATAAACAAACGGAGCTACATCAAATTAAAAAGCTTTTTAGCACAGCTAAAGAAGCCATCAGCAAAATGAAAAGGGAACCCACAATATAGGAGAACATATTTGCCACTGATACATCTGAAAGGGGTTTAGGTTCCGAAATATATATAAAGAACTTATACAACTCCACACTAGAAGACAAACAATCCAATTAAAATAAAGGCAAAGGACCTGAACACTTATCCAAAAAGGACAAACTGACAGCCAATAGACATATAAAAAATGCCCAACATCACTAATCATCAAAAAGATGCAAATTAAAACTACAATGAGATATCACCTCACACCTGCCAGAATGGCTACCATCAATAATCAATAAATCAACAAACAGGTGCTGGTGAGAATGTGAAGAAAAGGGAACCCTAGTGTACTTTGGGTGGGGATGTAGATTGGTGCAGCCATTGTGGAAAACAGTGTGGAATTTTCTCAAAAACTTCAAAATGGAACATCTTTGACCCAGCAATTCCACTTCTGGGAATATAACCTAAGAATCCCGAAACACCAATTCAAAAGAATATAATCACCCTTATGCTCATAGTAGCATCATTTTACAATAGCCAAGATCTGAAAACAGCCCAAGTGGCCATCAGTAGATAAATGGATTTAAAAAGTTGTGGTATATTTACACTGTGGAACACTACACCACTGTAAAAGGGAAAGAACTCTGCCCTGGTGTGGCTTAGTGGGTTGAAGGGTCTCCAGTTGAATTCCTGGTCTGGGCACACATACCTGGATTTTGGGCCAGGTTCCTAGTTGCGGGTGAGTTAGAGGCAACTGATTGATGTTTCTCTCTCTAAAAATATAAAAAGAACCATGGCTGGTGGCATAGTGGATAAGGCACAGGCCTGCAAACCCAAAGGTTGCTGGTTCAATTCCCAGCCAGGGCACATAACCAGGTTGCAAGCCAGGTCTCCAGCCAGATCTGTAGCTGGAGGCAGGTGAAAGGCAACCATACATGGATGTCTCTCTCCCTCTTTGCCTCTTTCCCTATCCCTCTCTCTAAAAATAATAGTGCTCGCTTTGGCAGCACATATACTAAAATAGAACGATACAGAGAAGATTAGCATGGCCCCTGTGCAAGGATGACACACAAATTCATGAAGTGTTCCATATTTTTATATTTAAAAAATGAAATAAAATATTTCCTAAAAAGTCAAAATAAAAATAAATTTAAAAATAAAATATTTTTTAAAAAATAAAAAGAAAAATATATTAAAAAATAACAAAAATGAGGAACTCTTACTTTCTGCAACAGCATGGATAAACCTGGAGATATTATGCTAAGTGAAATAAGCCAGTCAGAGAAAGACAAATACCATATAATCTCACATGTGGAATCAAGTGAACAAAATAAACTAAAGAACAAAATAGAATTGGACCAGCTTGTTTCAGAAATTACACAGAAGATTAGTAAATTTTTAGGAATCAAGTATACTTCACATGGCATGGAGACCTCAGGCTCCTGGTAAGGTAGAGAAGATGAATCACACCTTGAAGAAGAATACAGCCGAGCTGTGCCAAGAAACTCAGCTCCATTGGGACTCAGCTTTACCCATTGCCCTGCTCGGGATAAGGGTGGTTCTTCAACGTGGGGCTCAATGGGTCCTTATGAAGTTGTGTACTGGTGACCATTTCAGGCTATGATGCAGGTAGGAGATATGTATGTAGATTAAGAAGTGAAAGTAATGAAAATGCACAACTTTTAAGTTACACCTTAGTAATGAATGATCTTGCTTGTATTATAGATCTCTCCCCTACAGGTTTGCTAGATTTCTTTGAGCCTGGAGATAAGGTGCTACTCAAGACCTGAAAGACAGGATCTCCAGAAAGCCAATGAGAATAAAAGTGGACTGGATCTACTCCTCATCCCCTGCCCCCTACCGTGGTAAAATTGGAAAATAAAACCTTGGATTCATCACACCAGAGTAAAGAAAGGACCAGAGGAATAATGGATCACTGAGTCTCAAGAAGACCTGAAAGTCATCTTTCAAAAACAATGACTCATATTCTTTTCATTACTTTTTGTTTAACTTCATGTTATGAAGAACTTGTTCCTTTCCAATGAAATGAAAATATTTGAGTGTATTTAGCAAAAATGTTTTAAACAACCCCTTGTTTGGTGGCACAGTGGATAAGGTGCAGGCCTGCAAACCCAAAGATCGCTGGTTCAATTCCCAGGCAGGGCACATAACCAAGTTGCAAGCCAGGTCTCCAGCCAGATCTGTAGCTGGAGGCAGGTGAAAGGCAACCATACATTGACGTCTCTCTCCCTCTCTCCCTTCCCCTCTCTCTAAAAATAGTAAATAAAATCTTTTTTTTTTTTTTTTAATGTTCTAAACATCTTTGTATTTTGTCTTGTAGGAGGAACTTATGTTGAACAAACTTTCAAGGTCTGGGTGGAGATGGGCAAAGGGGGGAAAATGGGAACAATTGTAATAGTGTGAACAATACAAAGTAAAGGAAAAAAGAAGGTAGAAAGGACTAGTTTTACAAAGCCTTTACCTGAGAAATTAGGGGTATTTATTAATTTTTCAAAAGGCTCTATCACAGTATTGTTTGAAACAGGAGTCAGTAGCTTAAGCACTTAAAAAGTCTACAAGATTCATGGCTTTCCAATCTGTTATGGGAGAAACCCTGATTTTTCTAGCCAATGCGGTAAAGAATTACAGATCAGAGAGCCTGTTGGTGAGCATGCAAAATTTATTAATGAATGGAAGTACAAAAACTAGGGTGGCCAGAGGGCAGGGGTCAAAGGGCCAAGGCCAGGAGGCCAAGGGCACCAAGAGAGAAAGACTAAGTCCTTTGTTCTGACCACTTATATAGTTGGTAGGATGAAAGAGAGAGGAAGTTATTTATTGAAAGGGTGGTGCTAGCTTTCCAGGACTGGGGCATGGATACCTAAGGTATTAATGGGCTTCTTCCCTTAGGCACTATAGGCCCTTTCCCACCTTTAGGGCCTTGGGATGCCTTTCTGGCTTTAGGAAGTAAAGGTTTTTTTTTCCCAGATAGTGGAAACAATACATAGAATTCCAAGAATTTTCCTCCTTCCTAGCTAACAGCACTTTTTGTTAAAACACCTGGCAATATTATTAGACTAGGCCCAGAACTGCTGGGTTATCCAGTGACACACATCTTCCTCTGCTTCTAGCCTCCGGTAACAAAACTACTTGTTATATGTCATCATTCTTTCTGCAATACTCCTGAATTCACAATGTCAGGAAACATTTAGCCCAGAATGAAACAAGTTCCCCAACTCTGTTTAGGAGTTCTATGGTGAACTCATTTTCTTTGTCCACAATATATTATTTCCCCTCTTCTGATCACACTTAAGTAAATTGCAAGAAATTCAAGGAAAAAGGAACTCTGCTTTGAGTACATGAGCAATATAATTAGGGTAATAAAAATAGACATGACTGAAAATAAAAAATGGACGTGACATTACATTTTTCTAGAAGTTCCTAAAGTGAAAAACCTGACTCACGCTTAATCAAAGAGGAAGTCCCCAGCCTTGAGAGCCAGCTCTGCCAGTAAAGAGGAGGCATTGCTGGTAAGCAGACTTTCCACTCACTTGCTACCTCCCATTGTCTCTTTGCTTGAAAGGGGAATAGTTTTCTCCCTTTTACTCCGGGATTTGGTTCTCTCTCTTCCCTAATATTTCAAGGTCCCTAAGAAAATAAAATTAGTTCTTTCTCATTAAAATGTGGTGACAAGCCCTGGCTGGTGGCACAGTGGATAAGGTGCCGGCCTATAAACCCAAAGGGCGCTGGTTCGATTCCCAGCCAAGGTACATAACCAGGTTGCAAGCCAGGTCTCCAGCATCTCCAGCCGATCCGTAGCTGGAGGCCGGCGAAAGGCAACCATACCTTGGTGTTTCTGTCCCTTTCTTCCTCCCTCTGTTCCCATCTCTCTAAAAATAATCAATAAAATCTTTTAAGAATAAATAAAATAAAATAAAATGTGGTGACACTTGTTAAACACCAACTGGGGCTCCTGGGAGTAAGTGCTCAGAAAAGAGTGACCTAGATCAAAAAGAATAGGAATACTCTCATTAGAAAACAAACAAAAAGGATTAGAATCAGAGACACCAGTATAAACTCATGTTTAGCTTAATATATCAATAGGTAAGGATGCATAGATGAAACCAGAAAGCCAGTGTTCTTGAAGCCTGTTATCTACCAGGCCTAATAAGCAGAGACAGGGATTGAATTCTTTATGGGTGGTTTACTCAGATGGTCTTAAATTCCATTATAAAAGGACCCATTTTATTTTATTTTTTAAAAAGATTTTTATTATTATTTTCAGAGAGAGGGGAAGGGAGAGAGGAAGAGAGGGAAGGAGGTATCAATGTATGGTTGCTTTTCACCTGCCTCCAGCCACAAACCTGGCTGGAAACCTGGCTTGCAACCTGGTTATGTGCCCTGGCTGGGGAATTGAACCAGTGACCTTTAGGTTTGAAGGCCAGCGCCTTATCCGCTGTGAGGACCCATTTTATAAGAAAAACGTAAGGGTTTTGGAATTCAGGGAAAAAGTTAATCAGATAAAAGCTGCAGCATTCTTTCCACTGTGTCCTAGGTGACTGTATCTGCGTCTGCCCCTGAGTACAATGGCTCAGGTACCACCCTGATGGCTTGCAGTCCTCCTGAGACACAAAGGTGAAACTGCTGAAGGTCTCCTGGAGCCAAGGTGCATCATACCTTCAGTTCCTGGAACAATAGCTTTTTACATACATTGGTTACTAAGCTTGTTTGCTTTCACAGGAAACTAACATTTTTTCCTCATTTGAGCCGCTCCCGCCTCTCATCACCCTCAGTAGCAGTGAGCACATCCAGCTCCCACCTCTTGGTTTCTCTATCACTTTTTTCTTTTTTAAATATATTTTTAAAAGATTTTACTTATTAATTTTTAGAGAGAGGGGAAGGGAGGGAGGCAGAGAGACATCAATTATGGTTGCTTTTCACCTGCCTCCAGCTAAGGACATGGCTGGAGACCTGGCTTGCAACCTGGTTATGTGCCCTGGCTGGGAATTGAACCAGTGACCTTTGGGTTTGCAGGCCGGCGCCTTATCCACTGTCCCACCAGCCAGGGCCATATCACTTTTGCCTTAATAAAAAGAACCCTGAGTTCTTAAAAAAATGGTTGATCTGGGACTGGGGTAGGGAATATACAAGATGAGGCCGGCACTTCTTGTAGTACTGGGAAATAAGTTGCTGAAATGGGAAAAAGAAAGTCAGAATGCAGGGGAAAAGGGGTTGGGGGGAGGGGGGAGGCAGAGGCAAGAAAGGGGAGCAGCTTAGACAAGAACCTAGTATAAAGGAACCATGGACATGGACAACAGGGGGGATTGACTTTGGGGGGAATAGGTGGGTGGGGTGGGGCACAGAGGGGAGCAAAAAGGGGATGGATGTAATACAACG